>LKNJ01001595.1:0-87592 GCA_002120245.1 Maccullochella peelii
AGCAAATGCATTTTCTAGTTTTTGTTGAAATGTTTTTATCAGGACACAATTTACATCATCCAGGCAGCAGAGGGCAGCGACACACTGATAGAGAAATGAAGGTTGACAACATGGGTTTGGACATACATTTTGGATTCAGTCTATTTACTGATACTTAAAGTATTTGTTTCATCAGGAATGCAAAATGCGTGTGTGTCTATATGTTGGTACACAGTTTGTGTGTATTATCTAACTGTTTATTGTGCAGACTGCACTGTCTGACTCTACATTTCAGTTTTTATAAAGTTATATTAAGGATTTCATGTTAGTAACTTTTTATTAGTAAGCATTCCTTGGGTTGTTGATTAATTATAGCAATTTTAATAATATTGCACTCAAGTATATTACAAAAAAGTTGTTAATATGCTTATCTGCTTTAATTTAACAAAAATAAAACAGATCCATGTCTTGCAGGTAACAGACTGAAGGTTACAGGACGGTCTGCATGTTTCATCCAGCAGTTTTAATGCAGTTCTCACTGCATTAAAACCGGAGATAAATAAAACATAGACTCCCATCTTTCTCTCTATCCGTCTATCTATATCTCTTTGTCTCACACACACATACACACTCACAGCTCTGATCGTTCTATAACCCACATAACAGAACTGCTCGACCACCATCTCTCTGCTTTCAGCTCTATTATGTTCATAAAAATGTCATTTATTAGCATGACATGTGAATACATCTAAGCAGGATAAAGAAAAAGAAAGCAATGGTGTTAATCCAACACATCAGTGGTGGAATGTAACTTCAAGTGTATTTACTGAAGTACTGTAGTTAGGTACAAATTCGAGGTAGTTGTGCTTTACACCTCAGAGAGAAATATTGTACTTTTACTGCACTACATTGGAGTAAAAAGGGTGTGGTTTCATCACATGATCAAATAGAGACTTCATTGGACAACATCAACATGCATATTACCCAGCAATTGTCACTGCATTTCTGTTTATGACAAAATACCCAAGAAAATAAGATATTATTCATTTAACTGAATAGTTTTTTGTTATAGATTGCTACTGAGTATTTTACAGAAAAGAGAAAGAAAATCATGACGGAAATGGGTTTGCCTTTTCAAGGGTATATACTGTAACTGCTTCCCTTTCCCTCCTCTTTCTCTCTCTCCTTCTGTTGCTTTCTCCGAGTGTTTCTGCCTCCAGAGCTGCGGAGTCTGGATCTGTGGTTGCGGAGCTGCGGAGTCTGGATCTGTGGTTGCGAAGCTGCGGAGTCTGGATCGGTGGTTGCGGAGCTGCGGAGTCGTGATCTGTGGTTGCGGAGCTGCAGAGTCGTGATCTGTGGTTGCTGAGCTGCAAAGCCTGGACCTGTGGTGCGGGCCACCTGCTGCCCCCATGTTGCTGCTCAGTAGCCGCTACTGCTACTGTTGCTTTTGGACTTACTTGCTATTAGTATTACTTGTATTAACATTAATACTATTTCCACTACTGCTGCTTTACATCTGTATGTAGAACTGAACTGTACTATACTACTGCATGTTCGCTTTCCTCATTCTCTCTCTCCCTCTCTTTCTCCCTCCCCTCTCTCTCAACCCAACCGGTCGAGGCAGATGACCGCCCACCCAGAGCCTGGTTCTGCTCGAGGTTTCTGCCTGTTAAAACGGAGTTTTTCCTTGCCACTGTCGCTTATGCTGCTCTTGGTGGCAATTGATGGGTCTCTGTAAAGATAAAGAGTCGGTCTAGACCTGCTCGTTATGGATAAGTGCCCCAAGATAACTTTGTTATGATATGACACTATATAAATCAAAGTGAATTGAATTGAATATAACAAATGGCACCATTTTTTATTTAACATGAGTTCTTCTTTGGACAGGATCCTTTCTTCGCCAACACTTTGTTGAAGGGCCTGCTCTTTCTACCGGCCCCCCCACCCCACGGGCCCCAGTGCAACCGCACTATAACCACTCTATATTTCCGCCCCTGCGTCCATCCACCTCGACCTCCTTACTACATGGACTTTGTCGCTCTTTATACTACGTCACCTGATTTCCTAAAGGCTTTCTGTCAGAAAGCCCTGAAGGCCAACTTCTCCCATGTGCTAAATGCACTGAAAACAATTTGCAAAAGGTCAAAAGGTCATAGGTCATGCTCTGTGTGCTGTGTTTGTCTGCTGCAGAGCAAGGCGACATCACAGCAGCAGATCTTGCAGACTGTGCCCAACAGAAGGTCAGAGGGAGTGTTTGCTGTGCCACTGAAGCTCCTGTCAGGCCTCGTTTCGGCTGAGTGAGCTGTTCCGTGTGGGCCGGTTAGATAGATGTCTGCCTGCGCTCAGGGTGACAGCGATCAGGCAAACAGCTCATTAAAGGCAGCCGACCTAACAGGCCATGCCTGTTTTAATGAGATACTGACAGTAACGAGTAGCTTCCTGCCTGAAGCCACTCTTCTCTGAGGTGAGTTATTATCCGTCACAAATATAAAGACATAAAGCATGTGGGAAAGACACTACATGGTTTGTATATTTGCACACATGCTCAGATATGTTCCTAACGTATCCCTTATCCTTATCCCAAGGCTATAAGAGATGCAAGCTCTGTGAACATTTTTAAACGACTTAAAACTTACTTATTCAGCATTGCTTTTAACTAATTGTCACTCTTCCCTTGTTTTCTTTCATCTGTTTTATCTTGACATATTTTATTGGTCGTATGCTTTTCTTTATTTTAATGCTATCTTTTAAATATTACATTGTCATTGGCAAACCTGTTCCTGCGATTAGCTGCTTCTCATCCCAGCTGAGCACGCAGGACGATAAGCGCTCATTGTCATATCAGAGGAGCGACGCTGCCGTGGTCACCATGACAAACCCATGGGCTTTATCTTTGATCACATTTGCACTTCAGAGCCTCATCTTACCTGGCGTCTCGCGGCAGCATGACGGCATTTTCCTCTTTGTGTGTTTGTGGTTAACTGTAACTGGAGGGTCACAAGTGCTTTCCACATAGTACGCAATGTGTCCATTAAGTGATGGAAAGATGCTTCTTTCTATCTTTAACTCTTTAACTTTTTGTTCTACACACAGAGCTGCTCTGGATTGGTAATCTCACATTGCCTTCTTCCTTCAACGTCACGGAAATCTGGGGAAGTATAACAGTCAGTTAAAGAAGTACAGGGATGCAGTGGGCTGTCATTGTAACATTATGTGATGGAGAACTTGTTTGCACTCAACCAAAAACCGAAATGGGTTCGTGTTTACGAGAAGAGTCCATATGAACGCCCCCCTCTTGTGGTATTCACAACCACAGAAGTGGAAACTTTCTGAAAGCTCAGAGTTCACAAATTGTGATGTGTTTGCTGACATTTTCAGAAATGACGGAGGCCATGGAAGTTCATTTTTCTGTGGATGGTAAGTTAATATATAATAATATATAAATACTGTCGCAGAAAATTACGTTTTCACTTCCTGTGGCCAATAACATTACTGTGCTGCCTCTCGTGCCCGATCGTAGCTAACATTAATCACCAAACAACAACAAAAAGGTAAACTAAGACAAAGCATTATGACCAGGTGATAACTACTCAACCTTAATCTACAGCGGTACCCCATTTTTGGCAGGTGAAACGTTATAAGAAACACATAATGATAGCCGACACTGGCAAACTGTTTAATTAGCAGTTGTTAATTAGAAAGTTATCTAACCCTTTATATTTAGCTTTCCGGTATAATATACGTTGGAACTATTTCAGCTGGTGCAGCCCTTAAAATGTTAGTAGAGCATAAACTTTACGTCTTCCTGAACTTTACTTTAATCTCAGTTTTGTGAATTGTCTCCTTTGCTGCTACCTCTCCCTGTCAGGCCTTCCTGTGTCTTCTGTGACCCGTCCAGTTCATAAAAGTAATGAATGCTGACCCGCTGTCCCCTCGGGGCCCCGATCTGCCCACTCTTTCTCTGCGTGCCCTCTGATTCCTCTGCTCCCCTCACGCTGATGTTTATGTCACTGGCTATGCTAATATCCTGAACAATATGCTAATAAGGGCCCATGAATATTCATTAACTTATTAGAATACATTCAGGGCGACAGTTGGAAGCTGAGACTCTATGTCACTGAAGGAAAGGTACAACTAAACTTTGTGACTGCTCTGTCTAAACTTCCTGTCTGGATTACTCACCAGGTGACCCGAGGCAGATAATGAGGTTGCTGGTTTGGTTTCCAGAGAGGTTTGGCACACAGAGCTGGCGAGTTAGCAGAAAGATGTGTTCCCTGTCGGCAGCGGTTTCCAACCTTTCTGACTTGTCACCTTTTTAAAACGATACAAAGTCGACTCACGAGCCCTCAAAGCTTTCACACTTATGAGTTGTATGGACGGCGAGATCGATCGGTCTGTCGGTTCAGACTGAAAGATGTCAACAACTATTGGATGGATTGCCATGAAATTTTGAACAAACGTTCATGTTCCCCAGAGGATGAATCCTACTGACTTTTCATCTAGCGCCATCATGAGGTCCACACTTGGTGGTTTTGAGTGAAATATCTCAACAACTATCAGATGGATTGTAACAACTTTGCTGAAGTCTTGAAAAATGTTTTGTTCTCTACTATCTTGTTGATCATCTCACAAATCCTAAGATTCATCTTGAGATGTCAATCAAGCAGAGTCTGCACACGCCCACAGTCCTGAGAACTAGTCTCATTAGAGTTAGATTAAAATCACCTGTGTGGGTTAACTGTGGCTTCACAGGGCTTTTTAATTACTTAATTAATTAAATATTTTAAACTAGTAAATATTGTTTAGATGGTTTTTAGTTTCAAGCATTTTGATGTGTATTTAATGAATAAAATGTTACTACAGTTTGAAATTAAATGCAAATAATCCACTGTATTATATTCTGTCCTTTTAATGGGCACTAATTCAACACTAGCTCCCTCTTATCCCACCATCTAATCATGAAAAGGGACCTAAAAGAAAAAACAAAGATTTTAATGAGCGATTATTCACATCAGTTAATCTGACAGTTGCTGAATCAACAGCAGAAGACGCATAGTGTTTTTTGATCGGAACAGAAAAATGGATTTTAAAAAGAAGGAGCAGATCAGTTTAAACTGATTTTAACTTAAGGTTTATGACCTTCCAAAGGTTGTTGTGTCTCCTGGTGCAAGACAACACTGTTCACTGCAGTTTACACTAAACAAGCATTAACAGTATTAAAATAATGCCATGTTTCAGTAACAGGAAGTGAAGAGAAAAATAGTGAGTAAATGCAAAAGACCTGCTGATAGTGTGTTTTTAAAAGTAAAACATGTGTACCATGTTGTAGCTAATTGTTTTTCTGATTTGCATCTGATTTTTTGAATCTGATTGTCAGAATTTTTTATTTACAATAAACAGATAAAACGAATGAGTCAGTGTGAAAGTGTACGACTGTATGTGCGGCAGAGCGCTGCTGATGAAGAGCATATGTGCTCAGAAAGTGGCCGTTGTTTCTTTGACCTTTATTTTCATGCAGCCTTCAGTTTTTTGCACGGTTTGTTAAAGTCGTCGCACACCTGATTTTTTTTTTTTTTCACCTGGACCTCATCTGCATATCTTAATAGCCTGACCTCGGCTGTGACAAAGTTTTTAACCTTCATTTATTCATGGAAGACTTTTGCAGCACCGTTATGCTTCATATCGTCTCAGTCAAAGTGCTGGGAGCCTCCCAGTGCAGCCAGATATTGAATTAGATTATTTTGTGATAAACTGAAGGTTTAAGGTAAAGTGTTCCTTTATGGGTTGAGAAAATTCTCCTACTTCTTCAGATAAATAAATACATACTTTAAGTAAATGTCTTCTCTTAATTAAGTAAGGTTTTGAATGCAGGACCTTTACTTGTACTGGAGTATTTTCACAGTATTTTTACTTAAGTAAAGAACCTGAATACTTCTTCTACCAATGGCAGGTCATGTATATATATATATATATACCTGACTGAGTAGCTATTAACCAGGTGTGGCCACCTAAATCTTTAAGTTCAACATAAAAATATTTCATCTAGAGTCAAAGACATAAAACAGATACAAACTGATAACAGACAAGGAAAAATAGCCACGAACAAATAAAATTATGGGTCTTTTTCACGGAAGACATTTTGACATGTCACAGCAGGAAAATCAAAAGGTGTAAATAATAGATATAACAATGGCTGAATTCCATTTAGCTGCTTCAGTGTTGTGCATACTGGCTCACGTCACGCTGTGTTGGCGTACACTTGAATAGAACAGAGCCATCGTTAATGTTATTAGTGAAAAAGGCCTCTTGAAGGAAGTAATGAAGCTGCAAAATCTGCAAAAAGGACAGAAAAAGGGTGAACTAACAGACCATTAACTTATCACATAATCATTTGATGATCATTAGGAATAGTAAGTAAACACACATTGCAAAACATTCAAAGATGAACCAATCATCAAATTACAGCAGAAAATATTCACAAAAAAGACAAGATAAGTGAATTTGAAAAGCAGCCTACAGTTCTATGAAATGTTTGCCATCAGTGAAGCACAAAGTATTACACAAAATACATTTAAAAGGGCCTTAAATTAAAATCTAAATCTCTACATCTAATCAAAATCCACATTTTAATTTATCAATCATCGCAGCAGAAACTCTGAACTGTCTCTTCTGGCTGCTGCTGTTTAGAGATAAATTTGAATTCTGATGTGTTCGTCCCAGTTTATTGTTTGATTGTTTCACATTGGTCTTATGTCATTTAATTGATGATTTGCCTTTTAGGTAGCTGAAAGATGATCAACGAGTTAAGAAAGAAGAACAAAACTATAAATTATACATATTTTGTATTGTAAAATATTGGGTAGTTTTGCTGTTTTGCTCACAGAAATATGCAACCTTTGATGAGGGGACATGAGTCGACTTTGTATCTGATTTTTGATCTCAGTCTTTGCTTTTCTAAATAAATATTAAATTAATGTTTCTAAAAGTCCCTAAAGGAACGAGGATCTGGAGGAGAAATAAGGAAAGTATGAACACAGTCTGGTGTTTTTTGGTGCTCGTCTCTGATGGGATTCTAGATGCAGTACTTCTATGTCGACCTTAATGGCTTGAGTGGCCTCACCTGTCTCCTAACTCCTGCAGGTGTACATGCTGTTGTCTGTAAAACTTGATGAGGACAGGCTTGTTGAGATGTTTTGTATCCTAATAAATAAATGAATGCATCAGGGCAACAAGAGTATTGCATTGTTTTACAGCGTGGCACCTCATCAACCATATTGTCACCTCACTTTCTCACTAAGACAAATGAAGTCAATGTGCTTGAAGATTTAGTTTGAACAGAAACAGTAATCCTCCCAGCCTCGAATATCTGAACGTTTGCAGCGTTAGTGGGACAGTAAAGGCTGAGATGGCATAGAGGGACGAGGACAGTCAAGTGCTCTTAGGCTCTGGATCCAGTAAAAGCCTCTTCAAATGGAGATGCTCTCCGCGCGCTTCACTGGAGACGAGCTGGACAATTCTTCTTTTTCTTCTTCTTAAAGTGGGATCAGAGCGTCAGAAAGAGGACCAAACCATCAAATAGAAATCTTTGTGTTTCATTATTAATAATGCTGTTGGCACTCCAGGAGGGGGGGTGTCTTATACCCAGCTGTGATATGTTGTACTGGAGAAACTACAGGACAAGCTTCTATATAACTACCAATAAATAAGTTGATTATTTGTATTTTTTACATTAATCAGGGTGATCTTACTCTGCTCTACAGCCAAAAGTATTTAATATAAAACAGAAAAACAAGCAAATCATCATATTTGAAAAGCTAGTAGCAGCGAGTGTTTTGGAGTCTTTATTTGACAAATCACACATAACTGATAATCAGATTTATCATTCGTCATTCATTTATCGACTGGTTTCAGCACAAATTTCTACATCGAGCTGAATTTCAAAGCACTGCTACACATTCTGCAACGGCAACCCAGAATTAAAAAGACAAAACAACTGTTGTGCTACAGGCTTTGTGCACACGTGTCTGTTAGCTGCCGAATTAATTTGAATAATAAGCTGTAGTTAGTTGTAGTTTCATCTCAGCAATCATTTTTTGGAGAAGCCGTCTCGTTGTTGAGATGTTTCTCATCTTATTTTGTAATTGAACTGTTACTACTCTTAGAAAAATACATGCAGGAGCACTTATCTGCTCTCTCACATTAGTGTTCTGTTTGTGCACAAACACTTTAACTTTTTTATATCCTGTGAGCTGTGAGGAGTGTTTTAGATGTAATATCACCTCTTGATTTAGATTATATGAGACTTTAAAGGCCTGTTACAACAGAAAGTGGCACAGCGGAGTTCATCCACACAACCAGCAAAATAGATGGTGCTAGAAGCTAGCTGCTAGAAGCTAGCAGCAACTAGTATCTGGCAAGCTAACTGCTAAGACGCCAGCCAGCTGGGAGTGGGAACATGCAGCGGTCATAATAACCAGGACCGTTTCTTGCTATATGTGGACAATGCAGTTGCATAGGGGCCCCGAAGCCACCAGGGGCCCCCAAAGCTACTGTTTTAGTTTGTGTGCTTGATTTTTAGAAATTAAAATGACCGGTCTCTCTTGGTAACCAAGCACCTATGAAAGCACCTATATGCTCAAAAAAAAAATAAAAAAAAAAATATATATATATATATATATATTCCACAAAATAGGGATCCCAAAAAGCTAGAAATGGCCCTGACAATAGCTCTCCAATCTAGAGAGGTAGGTCACTAACTGGACTTAAAACCTCTGATTGCGGTACTTTTGCTTAGTTTTTTTTTCTCAGATTTCGTCTAAAATGTTAGTGTTTGATCCCTGTTACATCAAGAAAGATCATTTTCTAGCTTTTATCCTGTGAACTGAAACTATCTGGAGGTTTGTCCTTAATATTAGGTGTGAAGAGGAGGACTGCAATATTGATTCATAATTTTATTCCTTTGTCATTTTATGGGCTATAAAATATTTTTCTCATATTTTCTTCCATCATGTTATTTATATATCGACATGGAGCTACAAGATAAGTTGAAAAAAATTATGAGTTTTTGTGTATTTATTAAGATTACAGAAATTTTGAGTGCATTTCAAAAATGGAAATACATATTTCCAACTTTTAAAGTAGAAATACAACAGATCCAGGTAGTAATGTGGTTTAAACATGTGCCTTTCCTCAATTATAAATGTCTGAAAAAATAGAAATTATTTAAGAAAACTTATTGCTGGGTTTATGTATCTTTTAAAAATGATATCACACACCTTTAACCGCTGGAAACAAATCAAACAGAGTAAGAACAGCAGCTCGTGTCTGAAGACAAGAGAAATACAGGTTCTTTCCTGTGTTTTGTCTGAAGGTGAGGGCCTGTTTGTGCAGCGTTCAGGATCAGAGGGCTGTTTGAATGGATCCAGACTCCGACCTCTGCTGCCCGGCCCGGCCGATGACGCAGGGAGAGGGCGCGGAGCGGCAGCCTGACATCACGGCCCGTAACATGAGGATAACTCTATATATTTTATAAACATTGGGGTTTGGTGGGAAAGCCGGGGAGGGCTAATTCGGCGGATCATGCTAACATCACATTTCCCTTACCTGCGGCGTTTTCAGGAGATCCAGCTAAGCCTTGTAGTTCACCTCAACACTGAGGGCCTTCACAGCACTGCGGGTAGCCGTCCAGGAGTCTGACCTTTCACAGACACCCTACAGGCTGCTGAAATGATAATAAAGCTGCTGGGTGCCAGAGGCTGCCTGCCTGCCTTCCCGCAGACTCGTCTCTCACACTGGAATCCCTAGACTAAATAATGGACGAAACAGTAGACACCTGTAAGCTGACGGGCCGGGTCGCAGGAGGAAGTCTGCTCTGACGTTCACACAGCTGGAGGAGACACCCAGCAAGCACTTAGCAAAGTTCAGACGGCATCTGCAGTCAAGAGCTGCTGCCTGCGTCAGTTTGTCAAATCTGGACTTTAAAAGTTTCCTGATTTCACCTCAGAGGTTTCAAAGACCCTTAGGTGCTGGTTAGCTTAGCTTAGCACAGAGACTGGAAACAGGGGTAAACAGCCAGCCTGGCTCTGTCCAAAGGTAACAAAATCTGACTACCAGCACCTCTAAAGCTCATTGTGTATCATTTGTTTAGTTTGTGTTAAAGAATTTGTGTAAAAATATACAAGGTTATTATATGTTGGACTATTTCCTCATTGGGACCAGTAACGTCCTGTGGTCTTTACTGGTTGCCGGGGTCCCAAAAAACAAGAAACTACACGTTAATTGAGCTAAGCTAAGTTAGCTGCTGGATGTAGCTTCATATTTATTATTAATCTTCTAACTCTCTGCAAGAAGGAAAATAAGCATATATTTACCAAAATGTCAAACTGTTCCTTTAAGACACATCTAAAAAATAAGCATAGGCTACTCTCAGACACTGCTTTGTAATATTAAGAGTTTAACATCCTGTAAACCAGATGCATTGCCTCCTCAGGTGTGTTAATTGATAATGATAGATCCTCTCCACCTGTGGGAGTTTGACATGTCTCATGCTTTAAAAACAGAAGACATTTTGACTTGTCAAAGCAGGAAATAATATCATTAGGTGTCCCAGTAAGCCATGTCAGTGATCCAGCAGAGCCCTGGAACTGGCTCACCTAAATGAATCGTTAATATTATTAATTCCACCTGTGCTTTTCCTGCTTTGACATGTCAAAATGTCTGCTGTGATAAGGATCTATTTAGACAATAAATTGGGTGTTTTCAATAACTACGAGTGTGTGGATGCTTCAATATATATTCATAGACAGTTTTTTATATCCAGCATCTTTTATACTTGTAGTAGTTTGTGGAAACTCTGAAAAGCTTTGCTACATCGAATACAATATTCCAAATGAATTTTGCTTAATTTTATACACATTTAACTTTAATTCAGCCTGTTTGTAATAATGGACCCATAAATTGTATTAGGATGAGAGAGGTTGAACCTGCTTATTTGAAAATACATTCGCTCTAATATTAATCAGTCAGTGTACGCAGATGACTGCCAGTGACTCATAAAGTTAATGGCACGTTTTAAAGTGCTGTAACTTTGATGCCAGCAAATGATTTATTGAAGTGTTTTTCTTCACATGGTGGAGCTCTCATTTAGGAGTGAAGCTCCTCATTAACATGACAAGAGTTGTGATGGCATTAAAATGGCATTTTGTGGCATTTTGTCTGTTTCCAGACGGCACACAGAGGTGACAGACAGGAAGATGGGAGATAAAAGAGAAGTGGGGGATGACAAGTAACACAAACTGGACGAACAACACTGGGTTCATACAACAGCCGACTAAACCGGTCCTGATCCAGCAGACTCTCTGTCTAGCTGTGGTTTGTCTCCGGTAACTTGTCACAAGTAGAAAAGATTTGATTCACGTCATTAAACCTTAAATGCACGGGTGTTTTGTCAAACTTTCCTACATAATTTGGGTCTTTGGTGACCTGGCACTTATATAATGCAGATTAAGCCATATATTAAAATTATATTGCTTGTAAAAATGATGATTTTTGTGTGTTTAAACTGTTCTCTCTTACACATCGGTTACTGTAACTTCTCATAGACTGGCACCAACCAAACAGCACAGTAATCACTAAGCACAGTCCCATACTTTGTGTGCACTGTGTGCAACTCCACCGTTCTGTGGTCGATGGACAGATGTGGCATCTCCAGCGTTTTTGTGGGACATTTTCTGGGGTTTTGCAGTATCGTCCAATATCAACGTTTTGACTGGCAATATGGTCAGGATCTCTGGAAGCCTAGTCTCATTGTTAGCATAGACTAACTGAACTTTTAAAATTATGCAATAAAAACATGTTTTCATCTTTTGTCGATAAACTTGTCCGGGAAGATAATTTCTTTAAGTTGGGAACCCTGTAACTTCATAAACTGTATACATGAATATGGTTGGACTGCAAAGTGTTGAAGGTGCATTAATATTGAACACGTTTCTTTATTCACGTGGATTTGACTGATGGATTGTTTCTGCAGTCTTTGTTCATTTGCAACAAATAGCAGGTGTACCTGTTAGCCAGGTCTGTTATTTTCCTCCAGTTTCTCTCAGTAAAGTTATAAAGTTGAGTCCTATAACTTTGTGATAAGTGGAATTTTTTTCTGCTCAAGTTGAAACATGTTATTCTTGCACAGATGGGTTTTCGCCTCAGTTTGCACCGTCCAGAGGAAATAAATCTGTTCACATCCACTCTATAGGCATTCCTTAATATATGCCGATTGTACCTATTTCTTTGGCTCCTCCCAATGACGTTTAACTCAACCAATGAGACCAAATCAGCCTCAGAAAAATGTTAGCAACAGTAAACCCTTCATGGTTTCAGTGTAACGTCCATTGGTTAAAGACAGAGGTTCCATGGGCAATACGACTGACTATGAATGTGAAGTAAAAAATCCAACATGACTTTGTTCGCATGACTTGTTTGGACAGAAAGTGTTACTGCCAGTATGTTGCTGTGATTCAAGCCTTTCAGGCCGGTTTGTCAGGACTGACTTAACTGAGACTGCCAGAAGCTGGAGGAGTCATCGCTTTTAATGAGGGCTGAAGATCTGTCAGAGTAGATCACTGCCACAAAGACGTGTCTGCGTTGTACTTTACGGTTTATACCACTGTGATTCACTGCACAGAGGAGACTTAAAGCACCATGTATACGTGATATGTTTAGTCTGCTGTCTGCTGTGTGCTTTACTATCCATTTGAATGAACTGCTTGTTGTCGCTCTTGGCATTTTCTGGCCAGTGTGTATTCATTTCTGCTTGTTGATGTTTCTGCACAAACACCTCCCAGACAAATGTGTCTGTATTTACTTGTTGGGTAAATCAATTCCAATCTGAACTGACCCAGTAATTTTGACGAAAGCGATTCTTGAGATTTTGGAAAAATGTAAATACCATACCACCTAAACAACAAGTACATGTGATAAAAATGGTATTTAGTAGACTAAACAGGATGGATGTGACTGAAGTGTACAGGAGTAAAACCCCCTCATGGGCCGTGAATTTTTAAAGCTGCATTGAATGATTTCTGACCAGTAGGTGGCAGACATATTCTAGAACAAACTCAAAGACTCTCAGGCGTTACAACTCTGATTTGGGCCCCACCAACTCCTGCTGAGCAGGTAGTGTACAGCGGGTTCATCAGAGCTTGTTTGCTGAAAACAGCTGCCTACGGTGTTCCAGGGGGAGGATCAAAACTACAGCTAAAGGAGGCTAAAAGCTCCCCAGAGCTGCAGAGTTGGTGTTGATTCTCAGTGGGTTCAGTACTACAAGTGCACAAGTTGAAAGTAAATATGGATAATCTTGACTTTTAGATTAAGTCACTACAGCTGTGTCTGATAATGATCCTCTTGATGTGATTACCAATATATAATTCAAACTATTATTTAAAGTACCTTTTATGAAGTAGTTTTATGAATTAGTGTAAAATACACAAACATGGAGACTACAAGTTTAGATGCAAGTTTAAAAGTTTAGATTACAGCAGTGATGGTCTTTATGTCTTTAAAGGAGCCTGGCAGCTCGTCAGAAAGCCTGTCAGCTTCTGTATTGGAGGCTGAAGTGAAGCCTCCTCTCAGCAATCTGAACCCTGAGTAAAAAGTTTTATGGTTCCCCAGCGTGCAGGACCTCAGCCCTGCAGCACCACAAATCAATAGCCACTGCGGCCGGGGAGTTTAGTGGTCTATGAAGGCGTATCGAGCCGCTGTTTTTCCCCCCGGCTATCTCTTATGATGGATCACGCATAAACGGTTATTGCTGTGATTATGGGAAAGAACCCCCCTACAGCAGAGCCTCCAGCGCTGGTCACTGCAGCATCGCCGCCTTGCAACAAAAGACACATTTGACAGACCAAATATCCGCCTCACATATTAGAGGAACAAATAATTACAGAGCACATTTCCCACCGTACGAGTGTTGATTTTCAGTGCCAATTATTTGTGTTGACGAGCGTCGATTAGACTGTTGTTTGTCCACCCATTCAACCTATTTTGGCTCTACAAAGGCTGGTGAAAGTGTTGCATTGATTGTGATCAGTTGAACTGTTGAAAACATGTCCTGTATATAGTTATATATATATATATATATATATACAAAGTGCTGCGTTCATGGTGTCCATGGTGTTGGAAGGTGCACTCGGTAGGCATTGCTAAGCTCTGAAATAATTGTCCCCATCTTGATGAAAACGCCTATGGTGCGTGCATAAGTGCATGCATGAACGTGCGGTACACTTAAGGGTCCCGGTTTGGGGGTTTAAAAATATGGTCACCCTAATATAGGAAGGAAATTACAGAATACCAATACATTGAATGGCTTTTGAAGTTTTATGATAGGTAAGACTTGAATGCTCAGTTGGATATATGTTTCAGTTGGATTCCCGTCCTGCAGCTCGTTGTGTTGATGCTGCAGCTGTAAACAGACTTTGTGTGGAAAGCCAGAGGGAGGTGGAAACATCCTGTCAGCCCACTGGCTCGCTCAGCGGCGGCCATGTTCTGGATGATGTTCTGACTGAGAGAACAAGAGCTCAGATCAGTCAGAGCGAGGCAGTGCGGTGAACACGGGGCTTGTCAGGATGTGAGAGATACAAAGGAGGACGATGGCATCTGGTGGGTATCATGACGCTGTGTCACATTAAGGATTCTGCAGCTCCCCGGTGCCAGTCAGGATTATGAACTGGAGTGGAACAAATGCTGGAGGACACAGATCCTCGCCTGCTTGAGAAGAAAGAGGAAGCAAAGCAGAAAAAAAGAGACCAAAGAGGAGAGAAACTACATACTGTACATTTACACTCAGTGACCAGAACAATAGAAACCCTGGTACTGCTGAAATTGACCCATCCTTCCCATCTGCAAAAGTTTAGTTGGGCAAAAAAATTGGGCCTCGTTCTGGTCTAACTGGTGTGAAACCTTTAACAGAGCAGTGGTATTTAGGGATTTAAGGATGACAAAATGTGACATCTTATTTGCTTTTCTTGTTACGCAGTTAGCCTAGCTTAGCATAAAGACTGGAAGCAGGAGGATACAGCTAGCCTAGCTCTGTCCAAAGTGGAAAAAATAAACTTTTTTGATGACACACCTGCTGGGTCTTATTGTAAGTATTGATATTGATCCTCTCTTTTTCACTGAAGACTTTCCTTCAGTGTCCTTGGACAAAGTGTAATTTAATAAAAAGCTGTTGTTCGGTTGAATCAGTTGCTCCTGGCTGTAAAAGCTCCGTCTGGTACAGTGAATGCATCATCTGTATCGGACTTTGCCTCATCAGTGCTGACCTGTTACCTGACCTTGCCAGGTGTAGACAGTCCCCACTGTAAGCTAATCCATCGGCCTGCAGTGGGAATCGATGCTAAGTGGATGACTTACACTGAGACCCTGTTTGTCTTATTGAGCGACACCATTGGACGGGCAGTGAGAGGAGACAGGTGGAGGAGGTGATGAAAGGAACAAAGAGCTGCGAATTCTTTCATTTATCAAAAGTTTAAGTTATCAAAAGTCTCTTTCTTCTAGATTTAGGTTTAGGATCGAACTACTTGGTTAAGGTTATTGAAAGATCATGGACATAAAAGAAACCACCATACAAGGGCGTCACTGCGTTGAAAAGTGTTGGGGACATAAACTGTTGTCAACATAGCTATGTGATGTTAGGCAATGTAACAGGGGGATCAGTATAAGGTCAGAGTAGTTAATTCCTGCAGGTCGAGAAAAAAACAGCGCATTAATGCTAGACTGCTACACAGTCGACAATACGAAAATACTTAATTCATAACATAAAACGCACGTCGTTTACAAAGTAACAGTAATCCACATGCATCACTGGACAACACACATTTGTTTCTTCTATATTTACATTGTATGTTTTCTTATTGTGCAAATGAACCTTTCTCAAAGCGTTCTCATTTGTTAGTTAACATTTCTTGGTGCAAGTTATTTTTCAGAACATTTTGTAACAAATTATGCTTTCAAAAAGTGGCCCCAGCCTCTCCGGTGTAAATGCCACCTATGCCACCATATATATATGGTGGTTGTAGACAAGTCAAAAACCAACAAATCCTCCAAATTTAGCAACAAATTACATTATAGTTGCCTTTCAAAAGGATCTATATGAGTGTTTTTTGATCTGCCACTGCTATTATAAAGGTTTGGTTTGGGAAAGATCATGGTCAAGGTTGAAAGAAACAAATGGTGGTAGAAAATGGAAGAAAGTCGCATCTGTTGATGACCTATCTATCCGATCCATTCGCCTCCCCAAGAGATTTTGTGGCGTAAAGCTGAAAGGCAAGACACTAAAAAGGTTTTTTAAATCACCTTTGTGTTGTTCTATGTTTAATGGGACCAACACAAAAACACAGATCACCACACTGACTTCCGCAGACTTTCTCGACCGGTGAGGCTGATCCTTATGTTCTTGCTTTAACTGAAAAAAGCCTAACAAAGGTCACAGTGTTCGACCGTGTCAGTGAAGTTCTGTGAGTCCACATTTGACCCGAAAATCTGTTTTTGCAGCGCAGAGCAGCAGCTTCGTCTGGGAGCGGCAGGATGCTGAAGCCCAGCAGGAGCAGCAGAAAGGAGGAGAAGTAACCTCTAACGTCTCCACTCATTAATATTACACATTCTTGTCTGTACAATACAGTGGAATCTCAGCCTGCTTCAACCTCTAAATAATTCACACAATAAAATATTTCCTCTCTGGGCCTCCCGCACACTCGTCTCTTCTTGGTGCTGCTCGGAGTGGAGCGATGGAGGAGAGAGAGGAGACAGAGAGAGGTCGACAACAAATACAGAGAACAGTCTGGAAATCCTGACGTGAAATATTCCACATTTTATTCAAATTCCTTGCTCCTAAAGTTCTGTCTTTGTACATTGATTCTTATAGGTTGTAGACTTTCTCTCACTTTCTTTGGCCAAGAAATATTTATTTAATTTGGTTTCAGCCGTGTTTTAATATCGCATGATGGTTTCAAAACTGATGTGTAGGAAACAGAGCAAACATCTTCATTTGTTAAGTTATACTATAGTTGTATTTTCTATTACTGTCATTATTGACAGCAACAACCACCTTCCCTTATGGTCTGGACACATTTATCATGGCAAAGAGGAAACGAGAATGTTCTGCCATAAAAAGAATAAATTACATTTTTAAAATAATGCAGCGTTCACATCATGTCTTTCCGTCCGATTTAAAGTCAATTCAGCTAATTTATAAAGAGCTGTTCATTTTGATTTTGTTTCATTTATTAACAAACTGCTACAAAGACATAAAAGTAGCTATAACGTTGGCCATGTAATGTTGTGACTACATGGCTGGAAGTGGGGGGCGACCAGTTTGGAATAATGCATTAACACTGCCATCCGTCCTTCTGTCCTTTCCAGGAAGGAAGTTGTGGAGGACGGAGTAACCCACATTTGGGTTGAAATGCAGCCCTGTTCATTTGCAGAAGGAAGATTTTTGCCCGCGGTTCGATTCCCAACAGCAGGACCTCCAGCTCGTCATTACAACAAACGCAGTTTAGCTGTGTTTGCAGGTGGGAAGCCAGTGAGGGATCAAGTGCTTGCTTTGCTGAATTAGCAGTTTGTACTGGTTGGATGGGGCCTGGGACAACCTCCCACATGTTATGCCCCCAGAGGGAGGGTTTCAGAATCTTGCCCAGGGAAGTTAGCAGTTATGCTAAATGACAGAACAGGTTGTTTGCCAATGACTCCCAAAACGACATATATGACCGTTGGAAAAACATCATATAGGACCGTTCGAGAGCACCACTGACAGGCTCGGGCCTGTTCTGAAGGTGAAGGTGACTGAAGGTGCGACTCACACAACGCTGAAGGTCTGAAAGTCACCTGCAACAGCGCGTAAAGGTGTGCAAATGCAAAGTATATCCATTTTAACAAGCAATTCAGGAGGAGAATCTGAGGCTAAAATGATATTTTCCCTAAATATTAAACTGTCCATAAATTGAGGCTATTTCTCTTCCTGCAGAGTCAAACATATGTTGAGTTTTTTCCCCTGAAAACAAAACTGAATTACGCGGATCATTCCAGCACTATCAGGAAGACGTCCCTCATTAAAAGGGTCAAATTAAAACTACAACCGGGATCTGAAGCGACCTGGATGCAGCGCGCGCTCCTGTGACGCACGGTCACATCCAGTCAGGTCAGCGCTGCAACACAGACAGGATGAGTCCGGATCCGGTGTGCAGAACATACATCTCCCATTTAATTAGAAGCGGAGCCGAGCTTTCCTCCTAACAGCTCGCCCTCCTGCACGCGGTCACCCTGCGTCTGTTTTGGGACTAAAGCCAACAGGAAACCTGGGGACCTGGAGAGGAAATATTCCACCATTTGGGATTTTATTGAATTGAACAGCTTTTTAAAAAAAATCTGCAACCTGTTCTGAAGCTGCTGCATTTAAATTAATGGAACATTAATAGAAGAAACAACGAAGGGAACAGTTCTTCATTAAGTAAATGTTTTGTCAGATAAGACGAACGAAACAGGTTGTGAAATTACAGAAGAAATGTGAAGCCAAATTTGCCTTTTCCCCCCTCTTTGACGCACCGAGACAGATCTCTGCTGCTCGTCCTTACAGGTCAGATGCGTGTGTGGATGTAAAACGCTGAGAGTTACAGGTTTGGTTACACCTCTTCCAGCTGAAACTCGACCCTCCGACCCGTCACCTCTGCCTGCATACCGGGGCGCCCCGAGCTGGAGGTGCCGCGGGGGACGCCATGGGACGATCCAAACACTAATGTGATGGGTAAGATTATCAGCTGTTTATATGGAAGTGTCTGCGGCTCCTGCGGTGCACTGAGAAGCAAAGTGGGTGCCAGAAAACGGCTGTTAGGAGGTTTGTGCCATGGTGCTTTCGACACATGCGCGTAAAAAGAGCTTTCCAGTCACTTTAGGGAAGTTCATTTCAGTAAATTGTACAGTAATGTTTAACTGAGTATTCAGTTAAAACAGATCTCTTTCGGTATCCTTAATTTGTGCGTAATTTTGTCTATATTGGCACCGCTTTTACGCACGCAAATCAAGAATTGATTTCAATCTTTCTCTCAAATAAAGTAGAGAAATGAATGTTAACCTGCAAACATAATTCCAGGGTTTAATCTCTGATAGAAACGCGTAATTTAGACTGGTGTGATACTAATAACAGTCTCGAGCTTCAGTGTGTGTGTGGTGCTGAAACCTGAGTGCAGGAGGCTGCTGGAACTTACTGAACGTACAGACAGTGCAGATGCGGATGTTGAGGTTAACCTGATCAGTTTTAAACAACCACCTTTACGCGCCATAAACTCCACTGTAAGTACACATTTACTCTGCAAACAGGAGATCAATCATGTGATTTACTGATGTTTTATAATAACACATCCATTATCCTGCTCAAACGCGTGTAATCATTTGTGTGTGCGTGCACGTTTGCGTTCCAGTGTCCGGTGACTGTCGTCACATGACAAATTGAGTATAAATTATGTTTCTTTAGGAACTTATAATGTGCACTCAATACAGGTGTGGATCCAGGATCCAGAGCCCACAAAGTCCTTCAAACTCTCTCACTGATAAATCCTCTAGGAGGAGTTTGTTAAAGTACAGAGTCCTCAAATGACAAAAAAATGGGCTAATATGGCACAGACATTTAAAAATGGCTGACTTCCTGTAGGGTTTAAGTCTTGGGATGTTACATCTGCCTCCCAAATGTGGTACATGTAGGTGAAACGTGCCACAGGGACTAGTTTGTCAAAGTTCTGGTTTGTTTCAGCTTCCCAAAAAGAATTTATTTAAATTTGGAGACTTTTCTGAAATCGTGTGACTTTTTTCTGTGTTGGTACTTGCTTTCATTGGTCATGAAACTTTTTAGTGATTTACTGTAGCTGACTCTTGACCATCGCTGACAGTGACCAGCTAACTTCTTTTTTGCTTTTAAGATTTTTTTTGGCATTTTGTAGATACAGACAGGAAATGGGGGAGAGCGAGAGAGAGAGAGACAGAGAGAGAGAGAGAGAGAGACAGAGAGAGACAGAGAGAGAGAGAGAGAGAGACAGAGAGAGAGAGAGAGACAGAGAGAGAGAGAGAGGGGTATGACCTGCTAACTTTGCTGCTAACAGTATGGCTAACCGTCAAATTCCGGTTAGCCATAGATACAGTAGATCCCTGTGCACTTCCTCTAATTCCTGTATTTACTTTCATGTCGTACTCAGAGAGTGTTTGGATGTAAAATTAAAGTTTATGTGGAAAGCTTCAGGATACCACAACATGCATTGTTTTCCTGGATTTTGTGTGTCCTGAATCTTGACAACAGCGGTGGTTAGAGCTAAATTAGCACGATATACATTCAGAACGTCCACAATTTCAAAAAAACCCCAAACATTCTGAGGGTGCGCACAACCAATGCACCAAAGGATCGCAGGATACAACGGGTGTCAATCATGCAAACACCTGACTATAGAAAGTATTGACTGGTCAAACTTTAAAGGGCGAGTTATCACAAAATATATTTTCTCTCTCTACCTATAGTCAAACCTTTATTTTTATGCGCTGACGTTTGGAGCTATTCACTGTCTGACACACCAGTATAAATAAAGGTTAGTGGAAGTTGGTTTGTGGCGCGGCAAACATTTAAACATTACTCTTCAGATTTCACCCAAGGACAGTTTGTTTCTGGAAATATATTGTTAGATATAAATATTAGGACAAGTAGAGGAAGAATATAAGACAACAGGAATGTGATCTGGAAATGAGATGTCTTCACTGCGGTGTCATCTCACATGAAAACCCGCACAGTAACACTGTAAAGTATGTAAGAGATGGTGACACTTCACTGACAGTGAGCCAGAAAATCCTCCTGTCCTGCTGGGAACTTTTCAGTATTTCTGGCTTTTACAATTTAATGCTTTAGATCTTTACTGAATGATGAATTTTATCAATGCAAGAAATCATGAATTGCAAGTTTGTTGGTTTATGATCAGAAGCGAGCAGTGCCAACTACTACACAGCACTTTTACACGGTCGTGTAGCTCCACATGCGTCGCAGCGTGACGGCCCCACGAAACAACCCTCTCCTGCCGACCCTCGTCACACCCACACAGGAAGCAGAGGAAATGAGATGATGATGATGATGATGATGATGGCTGCACTTCAGTCCTGTCTCTTCCCACGTGACTCTCTGCGTCTGCCTGCCGGTGTTTTGTTATCCATGAGTGCACATTTTTTAAACGCTCCTTTGGTTCCTGATTTATTGTATAAAACATGAGGAGAAGCTGAGTATTAGCAATTCATCATTTAAATCTGACTGTCAGTGTTTGGATTTTTCTTTCCATTTGCTAATGCGCACTTAATTCTGATTTGGGACCAGATTTATTGCATAAAACATGAAGGGAAAGAGAATAATAAAATGCACAATGTCTCTCTCTCTCTCTTGCTAACGTAAACAGACTTCCTGACTTGTCCTCATTCACACGTGACGAAAAAAGGAAAACTGTCTGTATTTAATGCTGATCATTTCAGAAATTATCTTGTATTAAGAAGGCTTTTTTTCTATTTCCCTGTCAGTCTCTATTTTTGTGGTAGTTGTAGGTGCAGGTGCTTTATATTCACTGGTCACGTCTCTTTGATTCAACACTGTTGAAAGTGTAGAATGAAGTTTTCATCCACTATACGATTGTCATTTTCTTTATCCATGATGTGTTGGAAGACAAACAGTAAGCCATCATTAACCTGGAGGCTGCAGCTCTGCAGGCTGGAGGGTGGTTCGGTGTTAGCAGAGGTTTGCGCTCTGTTAGCTGCCTTATTGTTTAATTGTCAGGTTGCTTTGGGAGCACTCAGCCTTAAACAAAAAAATGCTAAATGTTTAATGGAATGCAGTCAGCCCATGAAATGCTAAGCATGAGGTTTATTTAGATTTTCATTTCAACCTCGAGGCCTGTCTGGACTTTTACTCACCTACATTAAACTTTAAGCCCCGCCCCCTCCATGTTAGCGGATGGGACATGGTCCAAACTGAAAAATCAAAGTACACATCAAATAAAATGTTCCCAAAGATGGTTTCTGTCATTTTAGGTCGTTCTTATCACGCTGTTTGTTCAAGTGCTCATTTTTCTGATCAGTTTGGTTTTAATTAGTTATTTGATGCAATAAAAAGGGGGTGTGGCGTCATGATTGACAACTTGTGGTGTGTTCGCGATTGGTTCGGGCGGGTGTATGGGCGGGACCTCGATATGGATCACTACTGCGCAGACTCTGGCTTCAAATTATGTCACCAGCGCAAGATGGCAGCGCCTGTATTCAGGATATTTCGACTTCTTCTGTCCGGTCTGTTGTTTGTTCCAATGTATGTTTGTGTTTAGCTGACAGGGACCTCTAGTGGCCGTGTGAATTGCCGGTATGACTCTTGTCTGTCAGGACCAAAGGAGGAAGTAGTGTGACTTGTTTTTACACCTTGTTTCCTGAAGTTGTCGTTTTTACACTTTGGTTTTTGTACGGACTGAAGAAACGAGATCTAACCTGTTAATTAGTGAGCTTCAGAGGTGCAGGTAGGCGGATTTTGTCAATTTTGTACAAAGCGAGGCTAGCTGTTTCCAGTCCTTATGCTAAGCTAAGCTAACCGGCTTCTGGCTGTAGCTTCATATTAACCGTACAGACGAGTGTTATTTATCTTCTCATCTAACTCTGCTGGAAAGCAAAATGTCGAACTATTTATTAAGAAAGGAAAAAGTATAAGATTGGTTGACAAATGTAAACAGCCTCGGAGCAAAAATGCCTGGAAGGTTTTGTTCAGGGAAAAATAATTGTCTACTCAAGCTTGCAAATATCAGTAATGATGTATTTCCTGCTGCTGGCCTCCCACATGTGGTCGTTACTGAGAGCGTTCGTCAGTCAGAGTCACCGTCATCAGAATCACACCTGCTAATATTTGCACTTGGCTCACTAGAACCACTTTTTGACTCAAATTCATTTGCTGCCAAAAATGTGCGCCGAGTCGTTCCAGATAAAAGATGAAAATCGATCAGCAGTATTTTCAGTAATGGCTGCTGGCGAGAGAAACCACTTTAAACATTTTGGAGCTGTACAGAGGAGTCGTAAAATTTTATAGCAACATCATCTCTCTTCTATCTTCCCCTTCATCCTTCTCTCACTTCCTCATCTTTCTATCTTTACACCTTGCTTTTCTTCTGCTCCTTTTCCTCCTCCTCCATCTTTCTCCACCTTTCATTTTCCTCCTTGCCCTTTCATGCCTTCCCTCACCTCTTCTTCCCACTTCCCTCTTTTCCTTTCACACCTTTTCTCTCCCGTGTTTCCTTTCCTCCTCCTCCTCACATCTCCTCTATTCCTTGTTTCTTCCTCCTTGTTCCTCATCTTCTCCTGTCAAATTGTCTTGACCCTTGTCTCATTTTCCTTCCTCTTCTTCCTCCCCTCTCCTCTCCTATCTATTTCACTATACTCTCTCCTCCCCATCAATTTTCCTCATCTCTCTTTTCCCTACTTCCTCTTCCCCTCTCCCTGACCTTCTTCCATCTTTACTCCCTGCTTGACTCGCCATCTTCCCCCTCCTCTCATTATCTTCTTTCCATCTGTTCCTCCATTTCTCTCCTCACTGACCTGTGCCTCTCTCCCTCCTTCCTCCTCCCTCTCTTTCCTCATCCTCTCCCTCACTTCTTCTTTATTATTCTTCTCATCCTCCTTTTAACTCTTCTCTCCTCTTCCTCCCTGCAGGCTGTTGATGGAGAGGAGTTCGAATGTCAGCCGGGACAGTGGTCATCGCAGGAGGAATTCTGGCTACAGTCATCTTACTGACCATCGTCGCTGTACTGTGTTTATGTAGGTTGCAGGTATGACTGTTTTACTATTCACTACGCGTCTAATGTTCATACACATAACTGATTTTCATTCAAAAATAAGAGAAGCTGCCATATTCTGCATGACTCTACTTGCACTATAGTAGATACTTTCACAGACTGCTAGTACTATGAAAATGTAATATGTAACGATAGACTAGTCAAGGCCATGCTTCTCTGCCAGAAACGGTGGATTGCTCCCTCTGGGTTAAGAGTGAGTTGCTGCCCCGGGGTCTTGTTCACGAGTGAACGGCAGATATGTGCGGCATCAACAGGTCAGAGTTGAGACGTGAAGTCCGTTCCGCAAAACGTGATTGGCGAAAGCTAAAAAAAATCGACCTCGTTCCGCAAAAAAATTACGTCACTTTTTTAGCTAATATTTGCGTTCTGTGTCAAAAGAAAAGTCAGTAGGATTCATCCTCTCGGGTCCACGAATGTCTGTACAAAATGTGATGGCAATCCATCCAAAAGTTGTAGGTGACTTGACGTGGTATTGCTCAGACACATCACAGAATACATATGACCGAGGTCCACAAGGACTCAGTCCAAGTCCAGAACAAGGACTCCACCGGTCCAGAGGGAGGATATTTGGATTCAGCGATTGTGTTGTTTCAATAGTAGCATGGCTTCATATTGTTAGCTTCTGCTTGACTTCTTGTCTTTTGTATTATGTGTGTGAGTGTAATCATGAATAAGCATCCTAACGTCGGACAATGAGTCTGACCTTCTCTGTGTTTGGCCGCTCCAGTATTACTGCTGTAAGAGGGAGGAGTCTGAGAAGGGGGAAGAGGAGGAACCAGAGCTTGCCACCATGTCGCCGTCCCGCCCCCTGGCTCTGTCCGCTCCCCCTACGCCTCCGACGCCGGAGCACTACGGCAACGACCCAGAGACCTACCCCCCCACCTTCCTCACTGAGGCCAACGGGCCTGCCAGCTACTCCCCCACACCGCCGCCGCGCAGGTGCCAGCGCTCACACGCCTTCTGCCCGTCCTGCGCCCGCTGCTCGCTGCCCTTCTACCTGCAGCACCCGGAGAGGCTGTGCAACGGCGGCCGCAGGATCAGCTACAGGACTGTGCAGCAGCAGGACGTGGAACTGCCCGTGGATCTGGCCAGCTTCTACCAGAAGCTCAACCTCATCCGCTCTGTCACCATGAAGGAGGTGGTCACCCACAGCGTCAGCACCGACGTGTAGGAGCAGGCAGAGTGGAGGCAGCGCCGCCCTGCTGGCCTGGAGGTAAAGTTGATTTATACAGTGACTCGGTACGGTCTGCAAACACACTAAACGAACATGCTATATAAGCGTTGTGCTGTGGGTGCAGCATTAACACTCTGCTGTACTGATGTACTACAACACTGAGGGCTTTTGGGTGATGCAACACATCTCCTGGCAGCCATATTGGAGGTCTACAGCTCCGGAGCAACTGCTAACAGCTGAATGCATTTCTGAACGTAAAAACATTGTTGTTCCTGACAGAGATGAACACAACTTGTGACCATTATGTCTGATTTTGTGTTTTAGATAATTAGCTTGTTTACTATTTAGCTAGTTAAGTAGCTAACCAATATATGTATATATGTATCAAATTATAAACAAGACAATTTGACAACTTAACACAGATTTTGTTTGTTTGAATGCACCACACGAGAGACAGAAATGAAGGTAAAAATCCTTAAAAACAAAATTCCAGTGTCCAGTGCAAATAGGACGTTTCCTAAATGAGGCTAATGGCTAGTTAGTGAGTCTCTTTTAAAGGATGAGTCTGGTCTCATTGTCAGCAATCATTTATGGACCAAAACCAGCAATCAATATTCGTATCTACTAACAAGTATTGTGTGTGTATTGCAGCCTGATTTGTGCCACAGAGCTCCATTGTTGTCCAGAAACTGTAGTTTATTTGGACTCAGTCCCACACACACCATCCTGCTGCCCCAAATACTCACGAGATGACCAAATGTGGATTCATCCGCCCCTGAAAATAGTCCCCAACAAATGCTCTATTTCCTCATGTTAGAGAAATGTTTGATAAAAAGTACAGTGGCTAGCTGTTTTAGGAAATTACTGAGCCTTTTTTAAACATGAAACTATATACTTGTGAGGTGTTGTGAAAGATTTGTGTCGTCAGTAGGAACCAATGGGCTCGGAGCCACAGACGGGAAGTCAGAAAGTACTGAGAGACGGACTAACACGTTGTTGGTTTTGGTCTTTTCATGGGATTTGTTAGTAAGAAAAAAAATGTAGAATAACACTTGTCCTTTAAGCTCCAAATCAAGAGTGTTTTGGAAAAGAAATGAAGTCTGTTTCCTGAGTCAGTAGCTTCCATTTGGAGACTGTCACTGACTTCACCTTCATCACAAAGAGCTTTTTCAGTTTAGAAATCCATTTATTTGGACAGACCACTCCCCTGCTCTAGTACTGAACATGCAGTATATATGTGTACTTTTACAGTGTACTTATGATACCACTTGACTGTGATTCATTCATGCAGTGAAAGACAAACTGTTTATGTGTTTGTTAGTGTAGCAACAACTGTACAATGTCCAATAACTGTTGGTTTCACCTTTATTTCTTTCACAGTGGAATTCCTTCACTTAACACCTCATGAATAATATATTTAAATACTTTTTTATAGTTTATTATCTATTTAGACTGAAGCTCCTGCACACCAGGGTCAAGCTGCACAGGTGCCTTTACTTATTCTGCCTGATTACACCTCTTCTTGTGCACAGACCGGGTCCACTCAGCCACACTGACTGAAAACACCTGTGCAGGTGAGAGCGGCTGCTCAGGTTTAAAACCAACACCGAGCACACAGTCATTTTTTCAGTTTCTCTGAGCCTGGCTTTTCTCTGTCGTTGGGGAAGAAATCTAATTTGTGTGCATGAATTATTTATTCTAGATCATAAATTACAAATTTGAATGACAAATTCATGCACATAAATGATCCATTTGAGTACACAAAGTAGTATTTTTGCACCTTTTTTTCCCCCAGCAACCTGCCGAGTTCTGTGCAATATTAATTTGTTAAAATCTGAATTTTTAATGAATTGCTGATATCAAATATCTGATCTCCAATATCAAGAATTGTTGTCAGAAATTCCATTTTCAACCAGATAAAATTGAAATATTGGTGTTAAAAAACTTTAGATAGTTAATATACTTGTTTCTCCATTCATTTCAATTCTAGATGAAACAGTCGTCAAAAATTGGATAAGTTACAGTTTTATGGCTAAAAACAAATGAATAAAAAGTTAAATGGCTTCCCGTGCAGACATTACCTGGAGCTTCTGTTTGACCCGTGTGTGTGTGTTCACTTGTGTAGATTTGTGGGGGGGTTTTCGTCTGCGTTTGATTCTCGGACAGTGGAGAGCAGCTGGTGACACCGACAGTGTGTGAGTGTTTCAGTGTGTGACTTCCTGTTTGTCTGCGGTGCAGAAAACAAATCGCATTTTAAAGGGCTTTTCTGAAGCGTTCAACGATCGAACGAATGAGTGTGACTTCTGGAAGACATTTATGTCCTGTTAAAGACTGTAGATGGATGCTGTGCTGTAGGCAAAGTTTTTCCTCCAACATGAGCATTTAAGCACATTTTGGTATTTCTTAATGGTAGTACAGCAGACGAGTGTACTGCCATTTTCCTGTATCCCAAAATGAACATTCAGATGGAATAAAACTCTTCATTTGGAGCAAACGTACACTGTAGCCTGAGGATAACATGTATGATAAAATAGTACGATGCTAACTAAGGACATAAACTCTGTTTATTCTCGTGTTTTTATTTCTGTCCTGTGTGATTCGTTCTTCTGTGTCACATCGGGATCATCTAACACTGATCACGAGTTCATCAGATGGGTGAACCTGCAGAACACCTGCAGCAGTCCTGTAAGGCTGAGAGGTTAAAGGTTCAACAGAGAGCGGAAGTTCCAGAAGAAAACTCTCAAAATTCAAAACCACCTTGATCAAATCTTAATAACTGAAATGATTAAAATCCAGTCCTGGAACATAACCTCACTCAACATGATGCCGTGTGCAGTGTTCCAACTGAAATAGGCTTTTTGCCCTGAACTGAGTCTTCCAGGTAGCGTTTCCTTTGAGGCAAATTACTTCCTCCCACAACCTCAACCAATCTCTAATCTCTGTGTCCCAAAATCCAGAGTCTGCAATGGAAAAGTGACTAAATAAAGTATATTATTTATATGAATCCAGTATTATACGATGGATTTGGGACATGAATTTTTATTTATTTATTTTTATGGATCCTTTATTTAACCAGAGAGGTCCCATTTAGATACAATATCTCTTCTGCCAGGGAGTCCTGGTCAAGACAGGCATCAAAAAATAAATTAATACAAAGGTTTCATATAAAAGTGCAAACGGGGACACATAACATCAGAAAAACATACCAAAACACAACAAACAGACAAAAGAATCGGGAGATAAGCCTCTAATCCTCAGACATGGAGCTCTCAACATTCCCAGGTTCAGTAATCTCCAGGTGTGGGTGACCATCCTGTTTATTAATAAAGCCTCAGACGCAAATCCATTCAGGGTGTTTTGGGGGGTGATGCTGCAGGTTCTACACTTTATTTTGAAAAGTTCCTGAGAAAGAAATGAGTGCAGAACCACTTTCATTCCTCACTGAGTGTTTCCTGTCTTTCTTCTTTCTTTAGAGAAGACTGAAACTGCTGCATTTGTTTCCCCTCTGCTTCAGTAGTCGATGTGTTTCTATTAGTCCTGCCATTCAGTAGACCAGCAGGGGGCGTCAGCTGCAAACCTGCATCCACTGTATCTGCTCTGTGTGTGTGAAAGTGACTTCATTTACAGTGTTAATAAAATGATGCAAAACTGTTTGGTGTTTTGGTGCAATGCCTTCTGGGAGAACAGTGACACAGAGCAGCAGAGCAGAAAGAGTTAACTCTGGACACATTTACTTCTGTTTTGTTGCTCTTTATCAGTTTTGACCCTCATTAAATCAGACAAGTCGACTTGTTGACGTCAGGAGAACCCTGCAGGAAGAGAGCGGAGGCCACTGAGGGAGGATACGCAGATTACACTCATCACTGTGTGTTTTCTGCAGTCAGAGCCGTGATGCAGCGCCACAGTCATCCTCGCATTTTCAGCATCACAACCTCCAATTTCTACGGAAGCCGAGAACAGCCGTACTTGTAATTTGATTTAAATGCCGTTATCATGAGAAAACAAAAGGTCGTTTCCTCTTATTAGGAGTGCCATGCCAGCATGCAGAGATGCTGTCTTGCCAACATAGCAACTGATTTATTAAGCTGAACATGTCAGATCAAGGAGTATTATTACTGATAATTGATCAATGCATCAGACTCTAATTGAATAAAGGTCTTAGTAACACAGGCAGAAATTGCATTCTGTCTTTCTGTTAGAGAGAACATTCAGCTCAGCCCTTCTCATTTAAGGAGATTTCTCGGCTTTAGGAGACTAAACTACAATTATTCCCCCAAACACGTCAGCTGAAATGACAGAGAAAACAATCTGAAACTTGAAACATTCATCCGGTGTTTCTTAAACTTTTCAGTTGCCGGTTTGAATCCCTGGACAGGGAACAGCGAACGACTACTGAGTTCACGTAAAGAGCTCGGTAAAAGAGATTTCAGCAGCTTCATCTGAACTACAAAAACCACGCCCAGATACATTTTGTCATTTTAAATGTTTTTTGTATAAAAGTCGTGGGCATTTTAAAGAACTAAAACTGCAAAGTGTAAACAGTTTTAATGTCATGAGATTTTTGACGAAATGGTGTGATTTCGGGGAGTCCTGGTGGACTGGGGCTTGAGGTGCCACGTCTCCGGTTCATGTCCCGACAGAGACCTTTGTTGCATGTGTCTCTCTCCTCATTTCCTGTCGTCTCTCCACTGTCTGCTGTCAAATAGAAGCATAAAATACCCCCAAAACTGGCATGATTTAAAAGACTTTAATGCGTTTTCCTCTTTGGATTTTTTTTCCTTCCTTCTCCTTATGTACTCTTCATTCTTTAGTGTGAAGTGTCTGTGTTGGTTTGTGAAACATAAATGTGCTTAAATAAAGGTGAAATAAAACTATAAAATCCTCTCCTTCAGCAGGTACTGTCGCGGTGCCTTTGAGCAAGGCTTATATGGGGATATGTGATAGAGTTTATGGCTGCAGGTCTGCTCTCCCTGAGTTTTCGCCCTTTTTTTTATTCTTTTATTGTCTTGTTAAAGAGAAACATGCTAGTTTAACGTTCCCAGTATAAATATATCAATTCATATAAAAAGAGGCAAATATGTTCTTTTGAACTGTTATTTAATTGAAATACAAGTCAGTACCATTAGATTTTCAGTTTATTATCAACAGTACACAAATTCCATACATTTTGTACAAAGAGGTATCAGTTATATAAAAACACAGCACACAATAGTTAAAAATGAGACGTGAACACGTCTGAATACATTTCAACCATACTTCAAGTGTCAGGAATCTTTCTTTCTGTGTTTGTATTAACTCTCTCCTCCTCTGTCACACACACAGACCAGGACTGGCATCAGGTGACCCGATCAATAACCACCGGCTGGCGTCAGGAGCGTCACGATAAATGAAAATGTGCTATGACTAATAAATATGCTTCCATATCCTGCGGGCGGACCGGCACGGCGCCAAACGGCAGGGGCGTGGAATGGAAATATAGACTTTTTACATGCCAGACACCAAACTGAAACACAATTAAATAATATTTCATAAACAGTATCTGTATTAAATATTCTAGTCATGCAGTATATTCCGTTGAGAAATAATTTAATACATCTTTTCATGGCAGCGATGAACACAACGAGAGCGAGCTGCTAACCGGCGATGGAGGCCGTGAGACCGTCTGAGTGTCGACTCCACTTCGTCTCCAACTCCGCGTGTTGTTAGAGGAAGATCCGTAATCAATAACAGCTGATAGAAACTGGCTGCATGGTTGTGATACAGTTTAATGAGAATTGTGATGATGACGATGAGGTACATTAACTGTCTGTTCTTTCAGTTCATCATGTTATACTGGGATGGGCAGCTGTGGGGATCAACATGGGGCTCAGGACCCGTATGAGGTCTTGAGATAATATTGGAGATGGTCAGGAAAAGATTTCTTAGGAATATTTATTTATAGACTACTTATAGACGGTTTTGGTGTTTTATTTTGTTTCCGTTTGAAGTGTGTTTTACAATGAGCTGCGAGATAAAATGAGTGTTTTTGTCAATGGAGTCTGGTGGCTTTGAGGGGAGTGATATAACGGCTGTTTCTGTTAAGGGGGAAGTGTGGCCGACACGCCCGTTTGTTTTGGTCTGAGATGCTGTTGCTCAACTGCGACATCTAGTGGCAGCGAATATTGTATATAGAGCCTTTAAGAATCAGTTTCAAACTGTTTGAGACGTCTGGAGGTGACTTTGTGTTTTACTAAAGGCCCCGCCCCCTACACACTGCGGAGAAGAAGTAACTAAACTGAGTATTAAAGAAGTTTCCTATAAATGAACATTGCTTTTAGCACCTATTCTTTTTCTATTTTACATTTACAATCTGTGATTGGAAAAGAAATGAGAAAACGAGCAAACAGACAAACGTGTTTCTGTTTCAGGTGTGAACACTGAAGTTTATGTAGCATCAACATGACAAAATGTTTTCGTCTGATATCATTTTAGATCATTTGAACTTTCCAACTGACAAACGAACTCCGAGTTATTGGAGGAAGCTCTGTGCTTCCAACTCTGACGTTCAGCTTCCACTCATTGTTCACAGTAACTGTAGTACCACGTCTACATGAACATACCCATTTCCTTCCTCATGCTGGAGTTAGAGTCGGGGTGGAGAGGGGCTGTGGTGTCCTGGACTAGGAGGGCGGAGGTCGTACAATGCGGCAGGAGTGGCAGCAGGCCTTGCTGTAGTACCAGTGGCTGCACAGGTTGACCTTCAGCGCCAGCAGGCAGTTGGTGGAGGGACGGTCCTGGCAGCTCTCGTCTGCGACAGTTCACACAGGGTGGAGTTCATGTTAGCAACTTCAAAACAATTCGATCAAAACCCAGAACCACCGGGTTAAGATCTTTGATACCAAACTTTTTTGATAGCTCACTTTGAGGAAATATTAAGATGTTTTTTCATTTATCAAAAGAGGCCAAAGTTCTCAAATTTAAAGGGAAATCCCAGGACATTTGAACCTGGGTCTTACAGCATGTTGTTTCAGTGCACTCACCACCTCCACTGTAGAGTGACTCCAGGGCAAGCAGCATAATCCTCCTAAAGCTTTCCAAATAAACTTACATTTTACATAAATCACTGACTCCAGGGCTGCAGTCGAATTGTCAAAAAACTGACGTCCTATTTCTTTTCCTAAACACTTGACCTCAATGGAAAACGTCACGGGGTCAAGGAAAGATGTGAAGGAGAATTCATAAGGACTTAGGAAAAGACAACAGCGGTGCTAAGAGAATCCCACTGCACTTACACTAGGCTAGGTCCAGTGTACCCTCTGCTAAAGGAGATGAGAAAGGAAGCATTGGAGCACCTTTTCTTAGCATTTAGAGAGTTCCACCAGCTCTTATCACGGCTGCCACTCAGAGACTTCCGGGTCAGTTCAGTCAGTTAGGAACCTTCCTGAGTTTTATTCCACTGCAGCCCAGGAAGTAAACGCAGGAAGTGGCTTCCTGGATTAGCTATTGTAGCTAACAGCATAGGGATCTACTCCAGGGGAAACTTGCCGGCCAACCAAACCGCTAACTACACTTAACTCTGGACTGAGACAAACTGATTGTGTTTGATTTTGATTTAGAATACTCTGTTTCTGAGATGTCGTATGGAATAACATCCTGTAGTAAACAGTGAAGCTTCTGGAGGACAGCAGGTCTCCTGAGGTGTTACCTGGCGGCTCGGTGGGGCAGGGCTGCAGAGTGCAGGTCTGTTTGGCCACCGGTTTGGTGAGGGGGTCGCAGCCTCGGACCAGCTCCCTGCCCTGGTAACACTTCACGTCCCTCATCCTCACACCCACACCACACGTCTTGGTGCACTGAGGACACACAGGACCGCAGGCACGTTAAAGGCGGTGAGCTTTTGACCCTCTATAGATTCTTTGAACACGTTTTAGGTGGAGAATTCCTTCAGCATGTTGAGACTGAGCTCATGCCTTTACAGCAGCGTGTCTTCACATTATGATCCCGTCTCCATATCAGAGATGTGTTGACCTCACCTCAGACCAGGGCGTGGTGTACCATCTGAAGCACGGCCTCTCAAAGCAGGTGTTTTCCTCCTCTGGCTTCTCGCTGCCTTCACACGCCTCATCATCAGAGATCTGGAACTTTCCTCCACTGATGCCGACACACAGGACCATCCTCCGCTTCACGCCACGACCACAGGTGGTGTTACACTACAGACAAAAACAAGCTACTAGTATTCATATCTGACTTTGAAGAGATTTTCTGCATTTCAGAGTTTCTTCACAAAAGCAGTTACCAACAGCTTTGATGTAGAAAAGTGAAAACTGTAACCATGGGACACTACAACCGTATTTTCATACTGTCTGACGTCCTTAAAATGCTTGTTTTGTCCAACAAACAGTCCAAAAAATAAGAGATTTTCAATTTACAATAAGAAAAAAATGAGAAAAGCAGCAAATCTTCATATTCCAGACGTTGGACCCAGAGAAGGTGGATGAATAACATAAACAATAATCAAAATATTTGTTAACTTTCTGTCAATCAACAAATCAATTAATCGACTGAAGGCCTCACCCGCTCCCAGTCTTGGCTCAGCCAGTGTGGAGCGCAGTCTCTCTCCCCACAGGGGTGGATGGCCAGCGGCTTGTCCTCCGCAGAGCACTGGTTCTCAGGAACCACGCGACCCTCCGGAGCCTTACAGTACACGTGACGCACCATCTTCCCCTGGCCGCACAACCCCGAGCACTGCAACGACAAGGGGCAAAGGTCAAACTGGATGAGCGTACTGTTCTCATCGCCGCCTTCTTCAGCCAAGTTTTGTCACGACAGCTCGGAGTCAAACGCTGTTTGTCACACGAAGTCAGATCAGGTCGCCTCACATCATATTAAATAAAAAGGGAGCATCATGTGAAGTGGAACGGCATCTTGTCACATCACGTCACATCAGAGAAAATCATGTCACATGAATTTAAGATAACATCACAGTAAGTCTGGTCATTCCACTGATTCCAAGAGAAGTACTTTACATAGAAGCATGTATATATGTACCCTATATATGACTACATTCATACATAACACACATTATGTCGCTTTATCCTCTGCGTTTACATAAATACAGATTTACTGCAGGTCTGTTATACTGGTTCTGTTGGATTGCACAGATGTTCTTAAAGTCGAGATGAAACAGTATTTCGAGAGTATTGAGATTCCACAGGCGGGACGTAACATTGATTTGAGCTTTGAGAAGTGGGCGTGTCCTAACAAACACGGAGAATTACAGTGATCCAGAGTTGGATGCTAGCCTCCATTCACTACTCGCCTCCTTCAACACCTTCATCACCGCCGTTACCGGAGCAGGCAGACGTCCCCCTCGAATTGCAGGAGGTGGAGGAAGACGAGGGAGAGGATGAATATTTCGTCCTTAGCTCTGTGCCGCTAAAAGCTGAAGATTGATTGGTGGGTGCATGTCATGATATTATTGGTTGAAATTCGGTGGTGCAAGTTTACGTAAGCACACGTCATATTTTGTTTTACATGAAGAAAACATGATTGGATTTTGATACAAGAATACAAAGAAATAGATTTTTTGTGTCTTTTTTTTGGCATATATTGTTAAATAGGTGACAAATAGGTGACCGGGTGATGTGATCTAAAAGGGCATTTTTCACTTCATCTTTAATAAAATGGTAAAGCAGAGCACATTAAAAATGCAAAGGTACATGTGCTCAGAGTTGGTGATTTTCTAAACAATATTAAATATTACTGACCTAACGTTAGCTGTTGCATGGGGAATAAAATTTGACATTGTGCAAAGAAACGTTCACATGCGTCCATGTTTGTGCCTGGTTGGACTCCATGGTTGTAAATTAGACCTGCGAGTTTCCAGACTTTGACTCTGAATGGAACATAAGGAACTGCATTTGTCCGTACAACAAAATAAAAACCATAAATTCACACTGTGGCACTTTAGTTAGTTTCTCTCTGAAGTAGAAACAGCTGCGATAGACAACCCTACCAAGCTCAAAAACACGAGAAGGTGGAAAAACCTTTTGAAATCTAAAGAAAAAAGAGTAAGAGTAAGAATAATCGTTTCTTCACCGTCTGTAATTTCGCAGCAACAAGGTGCTGAGAGCAGCAAGAACAGCAGCAGCTGCTGCACCCTGGTAGCAGCTCATGGTGATAAAATACAAAACACACATTTATCGTCAAACTGTAAATGTTGTAGTCACAAATGTATACTGACATGCAGCGGCGTGTTTATGCAGAGTTAAGACACTCACAGGCCCCCACTCAGACACAGTCCAGTGGCGTTCGCAGGGCGGACCGGTGCAGTTTTTGATGTTTGGTGGTTTGGTCATCGGGTCACATGGTCTGGTCTCATCAGAGCAGCGGACGTCGCGGCTCACCTGGGCTTTACGGCCACATTTAGCAGGACACTGGATCAAGGAGAAGCACGCAGAGACACGCAGGCTTTTTATTACCGACACATTTTTATAAAATAAAGAGGAAAAATACATTTGGAAAACTGTCAGACTGAGTACGATATTGTTGTGCCCTTGAGCAAGACAATTGAAGCCAAGCTGAATAGAACAGAATACATAGTGTGTTATTGTGATTAGCTATTATTGACAGCTACATAGGACGATATGTTGACATGGAGGCAGGTAGAGCGCAGACTGTGTCGTCTCAGGACAGCATGCACTGAAAACCAACTACCTTTTAATATATTTAATATTAATATTAAATTGCCTGCAGTATGGCATATATGCAGGAAGCTAGTAAGCTACTAACTAACTCCGCTGCTCAATTCAAGCTGTTGTCCCTGTGCTAATGTGCTACCTGGTTTGAACACAAGTGACTCCTGATGTGACTCCTAGTTGTGAATGTAACAGTGAAATAAACATGAAAATATAAAATGTGCTAAAAGATACTGTAGGACTGCTTTAACAGCTGATTGTATCTGGAATGTAAAGCTGTTTAAACACCGTGTTGCTCCAAAGAGAAGGAATGATCAGTGAGCTGTACGTTTCACTCATTTTTCTGTGTTTTTTAAACCACATTGGCTCAAATCACATCTCAGGGTTTTTAGTGTCTCTGGAGAATCCATCAGTGACAGTCAGACCACACGACTGCAGCAGACAGCTGCTTAACCTGAGCCTGACAAGAGCAGGAGAGAGACGTCTGCACTGCAAGAAAAAGTCCCTCTGAATGATGGAGGTTTGTTCAAAAACAATTAAAACAAAGAATTCGAAGGTTAGCAACTGGTACAAAAAAAAGTGCAATTACTTACATGATCTACAAAGAGAGAGAAATGTGTAAAAACTAAAAAGTGACAAACATAATCAGTGGTGAACAGACAAAGCCCTGAGTGCTGTAAAGATGTGAAACACACACCTCCTCTCTATGTTTAGTCTCTCCTTGTGTTCTGGTTTTGTTCCCAGCGGGGGAAATCATTACAGACGTCTCATACCTCGGTCCACTCGGCCACCTCCCACTGTGGGCCGCAGGCGGGGCTCTTGCAGGGCCGTCTCTCCACGGGTCTCTCCATGTCGGCCATGGTGCAGAGGTCGCTGTAGACCGAGCTGTCCAGGCCCGGCGAGAGCATCTTCCAACAGCGAACTTGACGAAACTGGAAACCCTCCCCGCAGGTCCTCGAGCACTCGCTCCAGCTGCTCGCCTCCCATCTGAAAGATCACATTAGTCCCACCTCATCAGTTCAGTCCAGATAAAGATTCTGCACGGGTGCACTGTCAGATTTTATGATGGCAAGAAAGATATTGCACAAAGCACAGTTAGGCAGTTTAAATCTTTTCTGGTTCATTAAGATGTTTTTCCAGTGAATCGTACCTGGGCTGACATTCTCTCCCGATACAGAAGTCGTGGACCGGCTCCGGTCTGGTCAGAGCGTCGCAGTACATATCGTGCACCTCGATGCCGTCATAACGAATACACGTGACGAAGGACTTTGACACTCCTGGATTGGAAACAAGAAACAATGAGCTGAAGGCAAACGTATTTATAGAGAACATTTTACACAGAAGAAAAGGAAAACTCAGCATGCTTTACATGACAGAAGGAACAAGAAGACACAAAAGATTCATTTGGCAGCAGAAGTTACTTTTAAGGGAGTTGTATTTGTATATAGTAATTACATTTCCAATGAAAATAAGCTTGTTTCAAGCCTCGATGCTGTGTTACTAATGCACCACTCTTGTTTTGACATACTGACATTTCTTTACAACGCTGTTTTACAGTAAAGCATGTAAAGACTGCAACTTTGTCTAAAAATGTGCAATGTAGATAAAGTTTTATTATTATAATTAAATGGAATGCAATCAATATTAATGTTATTACAAGTCAAAATGTCTGCTGTGAGGAAGGTCTGCTGGAACTTGATTTCTCAATCAAGTGTCCCACAGTGTTGACCCACAGAAAGATGTGTGCAAACTTGGGACAGAGCCTTGAATGTTACAGCGACCTGGTCTGCAGTCTGCTGGGTTTGAGGTTTGATCAGATGTTGCAGATCTTGATCTGATCTTAAGGCTTTTGAGGATATAAAACTTCATACACACACATATATATATATATATATATAATAACTGCCCATGGATCTTCAGTGTGTGTGTGTGTGTGTGTGTGTGTGTGTACCTATAGAGCAGGTCATGCTGCAGGGCTCCTGAGAGGAAAGTTTCCAGCGGTACATGTCAGCTGCACTCAGCTTCAGGTTCTTCTGGTTGATCCTCTGATTCCCCCTGTCACCCAAAAAATAAACATATAAGGAAAGGAAAACGTAAGCAGTAGCTGCGGCAGCATTCTTCCTCGTGTCATGCAGGTATTTAGACATATTCTTGTGAAAACATGACTGGTACACACTGTGCATGCAAACGGTCAGTGGAGAAGTGGATTATACTGCAGGAGTAGTTTGAAAAGTTTCTATAGAAGCAATTGTAACTGCAGTGAATCCAAGTTGATTACAGCTACTGTATATTAACCTTTCAAGACTACAGGTAGATTTTCTGTGAAATATTATTTTAAGGACATTTAAGGATACCCCGTAGTAGAGAGTCTGAAGCACACACACACTCACACACACTGAGACTGTCTCCCAGGCCTCAGACGACCACAGTGTGACAGCTGATTCACAGCCTGCATCCCGGGAGATGCACTGTGTTTTTTCATCACATCACATAAAAGTCATGTGCACATTCTTGTCATAACACCGGTCGCTCCCTCCGCCTCTGCCGGCCGCCAGACGTTTATTTGAAAATCACAGGCACTTTGAGTTATACCTCGCCGGCATCCCTCCATGTAAGCCAGACTGATTCCTGCACATTATTTTCTCCCCAGAGGTGAATACAGTCTGCTGGCTGCTGGACTGGAGAAGCCGTGTTTGGACACAGAGCGGAGAAGCCAACATGAATTATAAATATGACGAATGCAAAACCTGCCAGGTCTACCTGTCTGCCTGCCCACAGCCTGTATATTTACATGTCTACCTGTCTTACTGCCTGTATATCTACCTGTCCACCTGCTTTACTGCCTGTCTGTCCACCCATCTCCCTGCATGTCTGATCTAACTGCTTTGCTGTCTGTATATCTACTTGTCTTCCTGCTTTACTGTCTCTCACTGTCCTACTTCTTGTCAGTTAACCTGTCTGCCGGCCTTACTGCCTGTATATCTACCTAACCACCTACCTGCCTGTATATCTTATCGGTTTACCTGCTCTACTGTTTCACTGCTTTACTACTTTCCATCTGCCTGTCTACCTGCGTTATTGCCTGTCTGCCTACCTGTCTACCTGCTTTACTGCACGTTAGTCTTCCTGTCTGTCCTGGATCACCTGGTTCCTGTTGGATTACCTGGTTCTGTTGGAGCGACTGGAGGTCCTCCCACCACTCTGCACCGTTTTGTTCTGGTAGGAACTGTCTCCGCTGTCGTTGCGTTTGCGACCCAGAGTAAACTCCAGCGTCTCGTTGAGACCCAACGGCCCGTCTTCCTCCAGGCTGCTCAGGTCCACTTCCACTTGTCCCACCTCTGATGAGAACAAACTGTCTCCCTCTGTCAGCAGCTGATTGGTTGAGATGTTGATGAGCAGCTCATCGGGGCCAATTCGGCCGTCCAGCAGGACCCTCCAGATGAGGTTTGGGGAGTCTGGCCCCATATCCAGGGGGCCACCAGCAGGGGCAGGGTTGGCAGTGCTGCCTGTATAGCTGCTGTTTCCTTCTGATGGATCAAAGTGGAAAAAATCAAATTGATGTGTCTTATTCAAGTAGAATCTGTGATGTGCAGCTTTTGGTCATGTTTACACTTGAGATGTTCATATTAATTTACACACATTTACATATTCAGCTCAGACTGGAAGACTTTGTAGCTGTTTTCTGACTGAAATTTCCCAGATATACCAAACACACCAGGCTGAACTTTGGGGGAATGTGTATACATTGATGAACAAGTCATCTATGATATAAGATTAATAACAACCTACTTACTGTTTAGGTGAAAACACAAGGGGATAACTATATATGAAGGGGTTTTGAACCAGGTTTCTAATGGGGGATAAAACACCTCTCAATGCCATGCAGTCCATCACAACAGCACCACTACCCCCGGCCTCAAAAATGACCAAAGAATTAACTTCAATCTGACAGTGGTAACAAAAACTGAGCAACATAAGCATCATAAAGGTAAGATCTATTCAGGGGCTGCTGTATTCTATGACATTGTGCAAGTGTACCTAATAAACTGGTAATTCATTGTGTGAAATGATACAAAATTAATCTTGTGGGAATGTGTGATTGATAAGTAGGCCTGTGATAGTCAGCACTATTCAGCTTAGAGACATTACACATGAGAATTTAAAGGAGCGATGAGGAGAAAGAAAACAGAAAAGGAATTCAAGATGAACTCAGTTCAGTCAGCGCTCAGTATCTGGTCTGTAGTATGACGTCAGCCAGTGTAGAAAGTGTATGGTGAGCCTTTCAACCACCGATCCATCTCACCTCACCGCCCAAAGCGCTGGTGTAATGGACTCGACGGTCAGCTGAGCGAGCTGAGAGCCCGCAGGAAGGCCATTACCGCTCATGTTTGTGATGCAGCCATTTTTAAAAGGAGAAAACACCACAAAACTCTGAATTTTTCATCTGCCGCTGATCCTCTATATATGTCTGTACCATGAATAATGCAGAGCTCCAAAGGGCCATCTCACACACACACACACACACACACAGAAAAAGAGAGCGAGATACAGGATCCTGTGTAAAATCTGACCTATTTTGTCTCATCTGCCAATGGGCCCCTGAACCACCTTCTGATTTATTCTTACTTTCTCTTCCTTTCAGTTTCTTTTCCTTTCTCCTAGAGCCCAGCCAATATATCAGCACGGACGGTATTATCTTATCACAGATATATTAGTATTGGCATATGTGTCAAAGTAACAAAAACATTCAAAAACACTGTCACCATGACAACTCAGTTTATTTTTCAACTGTAAAATAATCTGGGTCACAATTCTTAAATGGCAAAAAATACTCTTTTTTTTATGTTTATGGGTTAAAAAAAACAACAGCTGATCAATATTAATATCTACAATATTGATATCAGTATCAACTTCAAAACTGTACTCTCTGTTTTCAAGCTGAACATTCCCACTGTCTGTAAATGAGCATATAAATGCTTCACTTGGCAGCAGCAGAAACAGCAACCAAGCAAAGTCTGATACACTTTCCTGCTGTTTATTGGTGGGTTTATCTCATGTGTTTGAAAAGATATCATCAATCTGTGTGATCGTAGAAGGTCTTGAAACGAACATACAGCAGATCATTCAACTCGAGTCTGAAGGAGAAAAATCTCCAGAAGGCACGTAACTTCACATAGTGCCATCTTGTGCTGAAAAGATGAGCCAATCAATCAATTAGTCGATTTAATCAGCAACAGTTTTGATATTCAAGTAACTGTTTCAGGCATTTTTCAAATAAAAAATTAAAAAATTAATTGTTTGTAATTGTAACAATTGTAAATTGACTATCTTTGGGTTTTGGGCTGCTGGTCCAACAAAACAAGCATTGAGAAGACTTTGATGGGCATCAAATGATTTATCGATTAATCAAATGCTTTAAGTGATAATGAAAATAACTGTTAATATATTTTATACTCATGCAAACCTACCTGTAAATTTTGGGGCCACTGCTCCATCCTGGTCACAGTCGATGGCCGCTGTCTCCTCGTACACCTCGTTGGTCTCTTGGCCCTTCTGTACCTTGGCACCTCCCGGGTCTACCTGGCCCTCAGGGCCTGCCTGGTCATAAATACTGCTGTTCGGGGGCAGCAGACCCCCCACCTCCACAGAAACCTCTCCTGCTGAGGTGTCTGACCCGGTGTAGACAGGAGGAGGTGGGACGGGAGGCAGGGAGTCTCGGAGGACGGTGTATTCGTAGGTGATGTACGGTGTGCGACCGTTCTGGTTCCACACCTGAGCGACGAGAGGAGAGTGTGTCATGGTCGGGGTTAGTTTATACAGGTTTCAGACCAGGAACAGGAAGAGTCAAAAACAAAACCAAGACCTTTGCACACCATGTCTGTTATTTTTGTCCAAAATTTTAGCCTTTAAAAAAGAAACTTGACCTCATATTCAGTGTATTGTTTTTTAAACCAGCTCCTAAACTGTCATCCCTTAAAATTGGTTTACCTTTAAAATTTAAATCTTAAAATCTGACAAAAGGTTATATAAAGATGAACTCTGTTTATGATGTAGGAGACATGTGAGCATTTTTGCATGAAGAAGATGATGTTTCCCCCGAGACAACGTGCTGTACAACCGCAGGACTTGCAGGATTTATTCGCCACACATACACTATCAGCTCTAATAGGTGTGAGGCTCAAACCTATAATGAAGTCTGTGACGTTTGGTTCATCTCTGCTAACAATGAGTTTTTATCAGAGTCAAACCTGGCCTGTGGCATGGACGCTGTTTGAACACAAGCCCTGTACTCAACCAACCTGAGACACAGACTCGCGTTTACACCGCAGACACTTGGCAGACACTCGATACAAACATTTTGGGCGTTTCTGATGTGCTTCAGGGGCTGAGCTGCTACAACATCGCCGCTTTAATCACACATGAGCATCTTGTTGCCAGGAAATATTCTGAATAGACTCTGTGCTCAATTTGTTGGCAAACTCCACTGCTACCCAGAAAAAAACCTGCCTCATGAGTCAGCAGTCTTAATCAGAGTGACCTTTATTAAGAGTTTAGAACAACAGCCTAAAGCTTAAATTCTTGGGCTTCTCATTTTTACAGTTAGCTAACAAAGACTGCCGAGGCCAGAGCAACAAACATTCATTTGTTTCTGTAATTTAAAGGCTTTTAGAGAACCTTAGTTGAATATTACAGTGTAATGAGTAATGAGGAGGTAGTTTTCATACATGTGCACAGTTCACTTTGGGGGTTAGAGGTCAAATTCTTCTTCACAGACACCATGGAGCTAACTATGCTAAACAAACTGGTGTAGATGGTTTACACCAGCAAACTTCCTGTATCATCCACTGGCCTTAAAAGACTACTCCACTGGTTAAGCATTGCACTCCTGCTGCTAATGTAGCCTGCAGCAGAGATACCGAGGCTGGTCAGCTCACCTCTTTCTAACTCCACACCAACAGATTGTTTTCATTTTCAAACTTGTAGTCTTCAGCCCCGACTCAAGTGACATCGCTTGAGGACATTTATCAGACTTCACACAGCTCCCCCTGGAGACACTAAAGGTTTTATACTACTTATATTCACACCTGGAAATGCACTTTGACGTGTAAAATCGTCCTCTTTAAGGACAAAAGCAGAGAATCAAATAAATTAAAAAGTTATAAAGTAGTGTAATTTACACTAATGTCCAATGCAGTACAATTCTTGTTAATGCACAAATAATATGTCTAATTATCTGAAACCACTACAGTTAGTCAGTGTGAGGACACAGTGCAAGCCAACAGAAGGATTTTGATGCACAAAATGTATATTTTATATATGTATAATGTACCAGAATATTGATGGCCTGGTCGATGGGGCCTTTGGCGACAATGTACTCGATCCCGGTCTCGTAGACGTCCATGGGCCGGCGGTACTTGAACACTGTTCCTGCTGCGTGGAAGTTCTGGGGACTGTCCACCCTGTAGGCCCCGTTAAAGAAGAAGTTGCCCGCCTGGTCAGTCACAGCTGGGGAACAAGATAAATGGAAAACCCTGGTTTGAGTCAGAAAAGGTTCTAAGTCCTACAAATTAGACATTTCCGTTGAACATTTAGAAGAGAATTCATTGTTGCACACTTGTCTTTTGTGGACAAATATAAAAAGTTACGTGTGTGTGAGGAGCAGGAAAAGAGGAAGTTACCCACCTAGAACATCGGCCGACTTCTTCCTCTCAATGATCTGGATGTCCCATGATCCTTCAGGGATTTGAGTGATAAAAGAGTAACCTTGACGACAGGAAATAGGAAGGGGTCAGCGTCACCTCATGCTTTTTTATTTAGCCTTTCTATTTTTATTTGACGATGTTTATTTAACCAAGAAGATTGTTTAATGACTTAAACTAAAGGTTTGGGTGTATAAAGTCAGGGTGGACAGCATGGGATATCTGAACCCAGAGGCTCACCCAGAGTCATGGCCCCGCGGCGGAAGTTCCCGGTGACTCTGCTGCAGCTGCTGCCGTCCCCCTGACAGACCCCACACTTATCCAAGGTGTGGGAGGAAAACAGCACTCCGTCACATCCGATTGGCTGAGCAGCAAAGCAGGAAGTGGAAGTAGAGAGGACAAAATAACAAACATCTTCTAAAAAATCATAAATACATTAAATTACCAGTAATAACATGGCAATGATGCAGAAGCTAGCAAATATTTTCTGCCATTAGATTAAATTCTTTTGGAAGCTGATACAAAACGGTTAAGTGTGACATAAAATGAACCATTTTTTTGTGATGCATTCATTTTATTGTTTTAATTCATTCATGTTTACTGTCTACATGTTGTGTTTTTATGTTTTCATGCAAACCTTAATGAGGAAAGCAGCAGTAGATGTAAGAGTTCCTGGTGTTACACTGCAGGTGTCTACACCCTCTGCAGCCTTAGAAACTGAACATTGTTAGTCTGTTTGTGTTTCCCTCACTCTATTTCATCCTCAGCACACTGTGGCTCTGAGAGGAATGTGACTAATCTTATGTGTAGAAATAGTTTTGATGGAGCTTGACGGGGTAAATTATGGCTCTATCTGACAGAAGATGCTCTGAAGGAGAACCAGGGAGACCATGGATCACACATATAGCCATATAGTGTCCAGTTAAAAATGCTTGTTGCCACATTTGGACTCACTGTGTAACTTTTAAGACACGTGTTTTGTAACTTTACGCCTCATTCACTTCAGTCAGACAGCTGAGATGCTACTGCAGCAGCTTCCTCCCTGTGGGTTTGCTGGTCATACAGCCTTGATGTGGTGCTTTCAGTGATGCTGAAAACCGGAAGTGGAGTAAAACAAGAAGAAGCTGGACTCACCTCACACTTACCGTCCACGCAGACGCCGCGGTAACTGCTGTACTTGCAGGAAGTGCCGTCTCGTGCCGTCACCATCAGCTGCCTCTGGCCGTCGGTGGTGGTGCAGTGGAGGTCGCAGGGGTTACTGGAGATGTGAACGTAGTCATCTGGAGAGGAACACAGGCCAAAGGTCTTATAATCAATAACACTGGCAATAAGACAGTTTCTACTTTTACCTACGTATTCCAAATCACTGCTGTTAGTGCAGCTGTTTCTTCTACTACAGCTGCCATTATTGCTACGACTCTGCTCCTATTCGTTACTGCTGCTGTACTGCAAATACAACTTCTGCTATTTCTGTTACTGCGACTAGCATCGCCACTGCTACTAATGAAGTTATTATAGCTTAAAGCTGCAGTCATCGATTTTTGGTAAACCGACAGCCTTATTCTGACCTTGTATAGTTGTTATGGTAAACATGTTACCTGATTACACATCCAGCAGACACAGAGCAACATTAGCACTCATGTGGAGTCGTGTTTGTGTCCACCTGACGAATGTAAGTCCAATATTCACTCTCCTGGTTTGGTCTCCAACAACTCCTGAGAAAAATAGCTGGCTCTTTAGCTGCTAAATGCTTCACCAGCTAGTTGCTAACTCTTGCCTGTCTGTTGTTTGGTGCTGAGCAGGTAGTGTATAGTGGGTTTAGCAGAGCTTTTTTGCTGCGTGCTGCTGCTGGAAACAATAAATGTGCTGTGACACTAAAAAGCTATGAGCTAAAAGGGTTAAAACGCTCTGTAGAGATGCAGAGTTGATGAGAATTCTCTGTGGGTTTAGCAGTGTGTGCGACCAATTTCACCAATTCACCAATTTCAGAGTGATTTGATTTATCGTTAATGTTAAAACTGTTGCTTAGTGGAGCCTGAAAAGTGTGTCAGACCCCTGTCTCCCCTTTGTCTCACTTCCCACATTCCCCACAAACTTCTTTTTGCCATTTTCTCTTCGTGAGATCTCCGACTCCCCTCGTCCTTGACCCTTATTTTATCCCTCTCATCCCCATCACTTGTCAGTCAACAAACCTTATCTTTCAATTACTGGCGTGATCTTTGTTACCATACTGACAAATAAAAGCCAACATGGTGAATAAATAAGACACATAATAACACTTCCAGAGATTAATTCCGAACAGGTTTTAAAACAACATACTGTATGAACAAGCAGTTACGTCTGAAAAGAGACATAAAAGCATTAAAGACAACATCTGTTTGAAGAAGTCATATAAAGGATGCTACTGTTTTGGATGCAGGGCATGTTGGAGCTCAGCAGCTCAGACAGCAAAGACCTCAGTCACCTCTGGTCTGTTTAATGGGGTAAAGAGAGGCTGTCAAGGCATTTTATGGGTGTTATTACCAGGATACAGAGGTTTCCACTGGTAGTTCCTCCCATTGTAAAGCTGGGAGTTGAAGGACCAGCACTGCTCCTCTCTGAAGCTCCTCCCAGTGGCAGGACATTCCTGCAGTGCAGAGAGACAGCACAGACCATTAAAAGAGGTCTGTTTCACACTTGTTAAGACTCGGTTTTACAGTATGTTATACAAATAAATTCTTTTTAAGCGTTTATTTGTGCAGGGATGGTTTTCTGAGAATGCACGATCGCTGTGAGCCCTGCCCAGCTTCACTTTCAAACAGCTACATACAGACACGCCTGGAGGCCGCCCGCCGCAACCACAGTCCCCTACTGTCAGCCAGTCAGAGGGACTGTGTTTGTTTTAATAAAGATGTGAAATAAAGCGATGAGAAATTAACGGGAAGTCTGCGACTCACTTTAGTGTTGCAGAGATGATATTTCTTAGCAGTTCCTGTGCAGGTCATGTTGTCTTTCCCAGCAGCAACTTTCTTTCTTTGGACAGAAAACAAACATTTGGAGAAATAACAACTTATTAAAAATAAAAAAAAGATTGGATATAAACCATAATGAAACTAATCTACTAAATGAATCTATAATTTGACTGCCAACACAGGTGTCTGTTAAGCATTTGGCTGTCAATTCCAAACCATATTAGCTTATATTCTTGTTTTGGTTGCAATAAATAGTTACCGTTTCCCCTAATGAAACATAATCCTATATAGGTAATGCATGTATGTGCAAGTACAAGGTGCATATACACACACACACACATGCATAATTGTGCGTACTTGTGCATGAATGTGTGTATCCATACATTCTTATTACTGCCAGTGTAACCTGTGTGTGTGAATGAGGACATACGTTCATGTTTAATTGTGGGTACATTAATTATTTACGTTGTGGGGACAAAGGTCTGTTCAGTCACATTGTGAGGACTCACCATTCTTTTCAGGGTTAAGACTTGGTTTTATGGTTATAGTTAGAACGAGGTTTCGGATAAAGGAAGAGTTGGAACATTTGGAGCAATGCGCTTAGTTGCTTTCTGAGCGAGAGTTAGACGAGAAGATTGATGAGTGGTATCTTATTTCTCAAAATGTGGAACTATTCCTTTAAGGTTTGGGTGAGGCGACTACTAAAAGCATTATGTAGTTTGGGACTTCTCAAAGTTTGAACAAATGCCAGGACCGGGACCGAACTGCAAATCAAGTCGGTCTGGACCATGTGTGATTTTATCAAGAAAAGGAAAATGTTCAATGTACTAAATGTTTTGTGTGTGTGTGTGTGTGTGTGTGTGTGTGTGTGTGTGTGTGTGTGTGTGTGCAGACTGACTGACCTCTGTTTGAGGCAGTGTCTCTCCTGTGACATCACTCCCCCTCCACAGGTACGAGTGCAGGCTGTCCACTTGGCCCACTCCCCCCACCAGTATGTGGTCACCTCCAGCTCCTCCTCCAGACTGTTGGACGCCACGCCGTCCTCCTGAAAGCATGCACACACACGCACACACACATAAAGACATGCACACACATAAAGACACACAGACACACATGAAGACACACAGACAGTGGTAATTCAGTTGGCAGTTAGCATTAGTCATATTAACAGTGTTAAGACCTATGGAGCAGCAGCTGTTTGTGTTTACAGTGCATCTGAATCTGCCAACATTTTCAGACAAACTAAACTTTTTCAGCTCAGTGAATCAAATCAGATGACTTTTACTACTCTGTTCATGTCTTTCTCTGTAGCTGTGCACTTTCACACTTTCACACTTTCAATTGCAATGTTGTGAGAAGGGGGTTATTAAATAATATGTAATAATATGTTTGATTTACAATCAAGCACGGCACTGAGTGATGGCCCACACACCACCAGGGACTGAGTGATGAATCCATCAGAATGCGGCTTCACAACCAGAACCACAACACAACCTTGAGCTCTGAGGCCGGGTTTCACACGGGCCGCAACTTAGCCTGTTTCTCTAAATGCAGATTACATTTGATTTGCTGCATGTGGCCGATATTTGGTCACAATCCCAATAATACACCTCACATGTGGCTGGTTGGTTTTCTTCTTTTAACCTTTATCTATCCGGGGAAACTTCACTGTGAGCAATGCTCTCTTTTTCATATGGGCCACTTTGGACCCACGGCACTGCTGCTATTGGCCTGCATGAACTCAACCATATGTTGGCCATCTGTCATAGTAGTTATAGTAGTGGAGTAACACAAGTCAAAGTAGCAGCAGTAGCAATCATAGCATTAATGGGAGTGGTACAAAAACAGTAGTGGTGGTCACTGCAGTAGTAGTAGTAATGGAGGTAATAGTAAAAGTAGAATGAGTACAAGCCGTTGTAGTAGTATTTGTAAAAGCAGTCCAGTATTTGTTGTTGTATGCGTTGTGGTAACAGTAACAGCAGTTGCAGTGATCGTAATAGTTTTAGTAGTACTCTAATACCACTGCGTAAAACTGCAGTACCAGTGATTGGACCGTCACAACCGAAGAGAATGACAGTAAATGAGAGTCAGAGTGTTTTGTGCTCGAGCTCCAACGTGTGAAAACTGTCAGCGTTTCACACATTCCTGATGTGCAGGAGCGGCATTAATTCAGGCCAATGGCTGCGTCCCTTCATTTAGACAGATTCATCAGAGTGACCGCTGGAATGTGCACTGAGCTCCCTGTAAAGGTGTGAGACAGAGCAGCTGTGAGAGAGGGCGAGAGACACTGGAAATACCAGACAGAGAGCGTAAGTGAGGGAGAGACAGGGAGCGATAGATGGGTACAGAGAGAGAGACAGAAAAGAGTCCAGGTCGAAAGAGACTGACAGATCAGTTTGACAGCAACTCGTCACAATGATTATTTTTTAAAGTTACTAATTACACTTGTTTCTTTTTTAGTTGTAATCCAATTAGACTTTTTATTTTCCCTTTTTTATTCTTTTTGACCTGTTTTACATACACTGTCATTGTTCTTGTGAGGGCAGACTCACTAAAACAATTGCACGTGCCCATTTTAGTCCTGAAATTGTGTGTTTAAAATCATTTTTAACACGTCTGTTAATGAGTGTCTTTTTCCAGGCAGATGGACGTGGCCTCCCATTGAGCTCCGTATGTATAAACAAGAGCGGGGAGACACCTGTAAAAGTGGAAATCGTGCAGGACATCATGCAGACAACATGCTATTGGTTACATAACAGTGAATGAAAATCACTGAGTTTCGGCTTTCTGTGTGGAAAACAGGATTAATACACAAAAATGATCAATAATAAAGTAATTAATTTTTAGGGCTGCCCCCTGAAAGTCGAAGATTCAAATCATCAGTCAGAGACGCCGCAGTCGACTGAGATTCTTCAAGTCAAGCAGTCGTTTTTAATTTTTTGTCAGTGTTTTTTTGCAGTGTACTTCTGGAGGACGTTTCGGTCCCCAGAAGCAGACGCAGAGCGAGTGCTCTTTGCTTTCACGCTGCTCTCCGGGGTAAAATCATTCCACTACGTCAAGTCGTCCCGTCCACTCGGTTAAGATGTCTGCGTTGGGTACAGGCAGCTGTGGACCTGGACCCAGGGTGAGTCCGAGGCAGCTGAGGAGGAGAGGCCTCGCCCGGACCGGCTCCGAGATAACGTTATCCTCTGGTGAATTTACAGCTCACAGCAACTTAATACGACATTAAGGCTTTTGGCTCGGCTCTGGCTTTTGTTTGATATCTAGCGTCAGCAAAAGATGCTGTTGCACATTTCCAATCCGTCGTTAGTGTGGTTGGCTCGCATTAGCTCAGAGGGCTAACTTGGCTTGTTTACTATATTACATAAACGTCGCTGTCACCCTGAACGTCCTCCCAAACCCTGTTCAAAAATCTGACAGTTCAATAAAGTGTTACTTGATAGTCTATATGAAAAGAAAAAAGGAACGAATAGTCGAATATTCGTATTGAGCAGCCAAAGCCGATTCAACTGACAAACTCGTCACGAGTCGGGTACAGCCCTACTAATTATGTTGATGTGACTGATCCACTTAGTTACCAACTGGCTGTCAGAATCTCCAGCTAGCTCTGTGGTCATTTCACTGACCTGCTGATACTCAATGATAGAGAAGATTAAGTGAAGAAAAGTCCAATTAAAGACCCAGCTGAGAGCTAAAAGGGCAACAGACAGCATCATCGTGAGCAGGAGCAGGGACCAGCAGAAAGAGTGATTCCACCCTGCCTGGTGCAGAACAGACGCTGTGACTCTGATCTAAATAAACTTTCTCTGATGTTTTCCTCAGCTCTAATGTCACCGCTGAGGAGGTGAGTGTTGTTGTGACGGAACCTTTTCTTCCGAATTTGTCACGTCACGTCGTCGTTGAGGGAAAATGTCAACAGGTGTGAATGTTGCGACTGATTTAGTCTGCACAAGTTTATAGAGGGCTTCGGCATCTGGGAGCTACAGTAGACTCTGTTCCATTAGCACTGGCCAGACAGTGCATTTACTGTATCTACAACATGCTGTAATAGAGCAGGGCTTGTCAAATACAAGTTGTAGAGGTCGTCTTGGAGGTTGGATTGAGCAAGTCATATAAAACACTTTGTTGTGTGACCACGTTCTTAAAGTTTAACTTGGGCACAAAAGGTATATTTATATTTTAAAGATGCTGATTCCGCTGCCCGGCATTATTGTGATGGTCAGGTGAACGGTCCAGATTAAATTGACTATGTGGGTCATAGAGGGTTTCTTTCATCGGCTTGTTTAAACAGGATACCATTGTTTTAATGTTGTATTTGTATCCGGGGAGCAAATGTGTTAAATTTGCTACTTTTCTTTTCAACAGCACTCATCAATGCTGGTGATGATGTCAGCTAAAGTAGCAGATTTATCCAAAAATACAAACACAATCCCAGTATAATGTTTCTGCTCTTCAGAAAGAGCAATGAGAAAATACTAAATACTGATAACCAAATACCAGTTGAACACAGGCTAGTCCAGCAGTTGAAGGGGATTTTGGCTCTCTGATTTGGTGATTAGCAGATCAAAAGACATCTAGATGTTTAAGCTAAAGTTTTTTAAGATGTCTAGACATCTAGAGTTGTTGCTAGACAAAACCTGATTCAATTTTCTCCAGTTTTAACTTAGACATTTAGACCTAGACCTCTTTTGGCCTGCAAATCACCAAAATACTGCTTACTGGGTTGATAAGACAGCAAAACTCACATATTTCCAAAATGTCAGAATACTTCTTTGAAATAACGCAGCTCAGTGTATCTGGTGTTATCACAGTCCTGTCTGAGGTTTCATGTTTGTTTGACAACCAATAACACCCAGACTGACTTTTAGTCTCCATCAGAAAAGACTGTGGAGGACAAACACTCTGTAAGTTATCAGTGTTTTTCAGTAACATTAGCAGAGTGTTTTCCTGTGTGTTGTGTACCTGCAGGCCCCTGGTGGACAGGTTCCCCACAGACACTGCCAGCGTCAGGAAGCCCAGCAGGACCACGCCCGTCTCTCCACACTGTTCCCATGACCACACCCTCATCCTGGTTTATCAAAGAGAGAGAGAGAGAGAAAGGGAAAACAAAGAAAGACAGGTTTAATATGTGGACAAAAAAAGATATATCTGTTGGTATTAAGAGTTCCCAGGTCAGCTGCAGCAGCTTGCAGTGTCCCAAAGCAAGAAACCGAACCTCGACCAGCTCCACCAGGCACTGTTCTGTAACTGACCTCTGACTTTTGTGTAGAATGTATAGTATAGAAAGTATAGTTATTTAATTTCCAGCTTCTGTCTTAGGAAAACATACTAAAACGCAGATTGCTAAAGATTCCTCGATGCTTATTAAACACTTTTAAAACCATCAAGATTACTTCAACACAGAGAAAAATGTTGGGAAAATGTGATGGGTCACTGTAACGTCATCTGCCTTGTGTCCTGTTTGTGATGAAAGACAATCAAATGGCAGAAATCAGCAACCTCTCAAGTGCTCAACGCTCAGACCATCATACACGTGACAGTTTTCACCAAACACAAAGCAGCCAACGTTATGATTAATGGAGGGAATTTGGGCCAGAAGTCTGTCTGTGTTTCTACATGGAAGCACCCAGTGATGAGTCTTTAACAGAGGCTGAAGGGTATGAAGGGAAATATCATGACCCCTAATGAGTTCTCATGGCATTAAAAACCGCGTCCAGGCACTTATGTGAATTGTGGATGAAAGCATATTGCTGAGACGTGTGGGTGTTTTTTCATGTCTTTTCCCTCTCCAAATTGAGGCTTCTCAGCTTCCAAACCCACAGAAGGGCCTGAAGTTGGATTGTTTTACGCCACGAGAACACATTTGTGGTCGTAATGTTTCCTTTCTGACTCTCCAGTGAAATCCCTAGCCTCCGAGAACATCTGTGGTTGTTTAGGGAGGATACCTGAAGTGCTGCCGCTGTCTTTTACCTTTGCACAGAGAGGAGAGTGTTTGGCAGTAAATCACATCAGCCTTGATCCAGGATTCATGACTCCAGAGCTCATAGCAGTAATTACAGAGACAATGTCAAACAGCAAAAAGTGGACACACAACCAAGACTTAATGAGGTGCAGAAAGCAAAGTTGCTGATTTTATAATACAAATTAACATTTTGGTGGCCTGATGACAGCATGTGTACTGACATATTTAATCTATCCTATTTTAAAATGTAAAGACTTTACATGATTAGATAAATGGAAAACAGGTTCATCAACAACGTGTGCTACTTGATGCCACTTCAAGAAACATTTTGAGAAATATGCTCATTTGCTTTCTTTCTGAGAGTTAGATGAGACGATTCAGCGTTTTTAGACCTTTTCATAGCTCTAAGAACAGTTGGAGGACCCCCCAACTGCGACAACTCGGAACAATCGTACTTCTTAGGACGCCGTTTTGAGGGACTTTTTTAAGCTCCTACTTCAGAGTCGGTACTCTCGCAGCACAAGAGGAACAGTACAGTGATTGGTCGAACACATGAGCCAATGCAGCACCGGCAACCGGCATCTTAAAAACCAGTGTAACAGCTCGTAACAGTAGCCTTAAAAAATGGACCAAAACATGGACAAATGGACCGACAGTGGAGACCAGGCTTTATTGAGCGTATATGCGACGGGGGAAATACAACGCCATTTTGACTCGTCAAAGCGAAATATAAAAATCTTGTGTGTGACGTTGCTATACCAACCGTCGGCCGGCTTACGTCACTTCACCGTTCCTATTGGCGGTGCGAATGCAAACAGAAAAAAAGCCCTTGAAGGTATGTAGGTCTCGGGAGAGCTCAGTGGGCAGTTCCTCCCCAGAACTGTTTGGTCCGAAAACACCTATTGTTTTCACTTCCATGTCATGTGCATTAGGTATGGAGGTTACCCTAGCTTAGCATAAAGACTGGAAACAGGGGAAAACAGCTAGCCCAGCTCTGTTCAAAGTTCAAATACCCCTACCAACACCTATAAAGTTCTCGTTTGTTTTACCCAGTTTGTTTGTTTGATTGTTCCTGATGCCTCGAGCTGTTTCCCCCAACCCTTCACACTCTGTCTCCCTGCAGGGAGTCTTCCTCTGTCCAACAGCGTCATAAATGAACTTACATAAACAGAGTTAAGTGTTTATAAAGCTCCTGCCTGACTCCCCATAATTGCATTTTAGTTGTATCTTGTAATTACGTCTAAAGCTGGTAGATGGAAGATGTTCTGGATTACAGCATCAGGTGGACTCTGCTTCAAATGTAACCCAGTATGCACTTTCAGGTTTCCAAGCACGTCAGAGAAAAGCCAGCGAAACAACGGCACGGCAACTGAAGGGCATTTTCTCAGACAATGCACACTCACGCCAAAACCAGCGTGCCGGGTGCAGGTATTTGAATGTGCTGGCAGTTCGTGGCGCGCTGGCGCTGGCAGGTGAAGGGTGACACCGACAGGCTGTTGAGAGGCCACAGGTGTTGGAGACGGGAGTTGGACGGCGGAGGGGCCCGTGTAAAAGTTAAACAAGCCCCAATGTGCTGGAAGGACGAAGGTAAGTTTCCTAGGACTTTACACAGGTAGGCCTTTGTTTGGCTCCTCAGACTATAAGGAAATGTAGATGTCTGTATGTAAAGGCTGACATGAACAGGCACAGACACACAGGAAAAGGGGGGTACTTGAAGGGCTCTGCAGTTGTATATACGAGTTTAATGACTCAATGAAGCCTTTGATTTGTTAAAGGAACCAAAAACCTACGGTTACAGTATAAAACACTAATCCCTCCAAGTCTGCAGAATGGTGGCTCTGAATTTGTATTTCTCGCTATCACTGTTAGCTGTTTCCCTTTATCGAATAAAACTATGTCACTGTTATAAGCACACCATTTGCCATCAGGAAAAAAAGATGTGCCATTTCACACAGCAAAAGCTGTTACATTTGGAGTATCTATAGTTTCAATATAAACTATAACCTATAAACTAAACGGATCTCAAGTTGCGTTTGCAGATTTTGTGGGGCTCTGCAGCTCCAGATGTAAACAGCTGACCGTGCTAAGCTACAAACAGAAGCTGCGTATTTTGTCATATTTTGGCAAATATATATGAGTGTTTGGAACATACTGAGAATACCATACAAATGGATAGTGGAGAAGTTAGTTATACTACAGGGGTAATTTGAGAAGTTTCTAGGGGCCTTTCAACACTACAGGGGAAAAGTGTTTAATACTCAAAAGACTCTGTTTTGTTTGTTTTTCAGTGGAATATTTCTTTAAAGTATAAAAGTAGTAAATCATATTGAAAAGGTTCTTTTTCATAAAGTTATTTACTTTACGTGATGAGTCTCAGTCTCTCTCTGCATGAGGAATGTGGGCTTTAAACAGACACACTTGTGTGCACACAAATGCATACAAGGACACTTGTATACACAAACATATGCCTTCATACTGTAAGTGTATTCACTCATTCATACATAGATACACATATAGATGTATTCTAATATATTGAGAAACGCACGCTGCACTTGCAGAAAGTATTCAACCCCCATTAACTGTCGGCTGGATCTTGTGTTGTTTGTGCCTCAACTTAAAAACCTGAAATTAGGTTTATTTCTCAACAAATGACAAAGCAAATATATGTTCACGGAATTTCTTGCATATTTGTGGAAATTACAAAACACATTTTGTTAAAATATTCAACGTTTTGAGCCAAAATTCCAGGGAAACAAACTCTTGGTTGCAATGTCTGAATGAGCAAAAGTCGGGGGAGCTGAATGATTTCTGGAGTTCCCGTGCTGCACACACACACACACACATAGTTCATAGTACATCCCGTGTCCTCAGGTCCAGTTAGGCAGCCTTGTTAAAATAAGCAAACAGCTCGTCTCGCCCTGTTTGCAGTCTGGCTTTCTCTGGCACTAAATATTGGTGACAGGTGTCTTAAAGCAGGCGCAGCAGCACCTGGACTTCATTATCCTGGATCCCGGCCAGCTGCCAAACACACACACACACACAGAGGAGACGGACCCTCAGTCAGACACAGCTGCACATGTGTATATACTCAGCCAGTGGCGTGACTGAGTACACACACACACACATATACGCATTCACGTTGCCCACCGTGCACGCTCATGCTCAAGCTTGAGCCATGTGCACGTGCAGGTATGCAAATGCCCTAGCATGAATGTACACACTCAAAAACACACGCAGTCACACACTTACTCTTCCTGTCAATGTCGTTCACACGGAGACGCGCTCTCCCTCTCTGCTGCTTCCACACATAACCATTATTGACACAATATCATGCTTTCCCTATCCCGTAGCCCTGACCGTAGTCGTCACGGCTACCTTAACCACAACCTAAACCTGAGTCTAGTCAGGGACAGACGCTAATATTTTTAAGCACTGGCCCCACGGGCCACCAAGCCCCTAAATTTGGTGGCCACAAACTAACTTTCTGTTGTCACGGGTCATAGGGCCATGGTTAATGTCGAACCCTGCTAGTAACTTCAACCTCAAACTAAACCTCGTTTTGCCACTTGGCTGAAACATCACTTTTTTCTCACTTTGCCAAAAAGTCCTCCCACTGTCAAAAAGTCCTCACTTTGCAGCAACATCCTCATTTTGCCACAATATCCTCACTTCGCTGAAACATCTTCTTTTTGCGAAAATGTCCTCACTTTGCCACAATATCCTCATTTTCTCCACAGTGTCCTCACTTTGTCATTTTGGCATAATGTCCTCACTTTGCTATAATGCCCTCAGTTTACCAAAATGTTCCCACTTCGCCGCAATGCCCTCATTTTTGGTACAATGTCACTTCGCTGAAATATCTTTATTTTTAATAAATGCCTTTATTTTGCTATAATGTCCTCACTTTGCCAGAATGTTCTCACTTGACTGTAACGTCCCCACTTCACCACAGTGTCCTCACTTTGGTCAACTATCCTCATTTTGCAACAATGTGCTCACTCTGTGAGTGTCTTCAGTTGGTTTAAACCACAATATCCAAACACAATTTGGTCCTCACAGACACAGAAGTAACACACACCCATAGAGAAACACACACAAAACGTTTGCACCTTTCTGCATCTCTATGGGTCTCTCTGGCCCACACACACACACACACACACACACACACACAATCAGAATGGGCCTGCCGCCTCTTGCTCGTCCAGACGGGGTCTTCCTCCTCCCCTTTGCTGTCGTTTCCCAGACAGCCGGGTAGGGCAGGCACAGAGGACAAAAGTAAACACAGTCCCCTCATCCTCCCTGTCTCCCCCTTCCTCACCCCTGTGCCGTCCCCACCCTGACGGCCCCCTGGGGCCCCTCGCCTCGCCGTCTTGTTTTTGTAGCGCTGGCAGCCTCAGCAGAGAGACAGACAGCAGTAGTCTGTCCCCTGGGAGGCTGGACTGGAGCAGAGCAGTCAGACCGATATATCAGACCAATACTGGACGTTTATTATCTAACACTGGATGTCAGCCAGGCGCTGTTGGCCACCTGTAATATGAATATCTCAAAAATATTTCGCAGGTTTGGAATAAGGTAGTGCTGAAATAATGAGTCAATCATTCAATTAGTAGACTGACAGAAAACAAATCAACAACTTTGATGATCGATTGTTTCATTCATTTATGCAGCAAAAATGCTACTTTTCACTGTCTTAAACAATTAAATAAATTGAATGTCTTTGGGTTTTAGACTGCTGATCAAACAAAACAAGTGGTTTTGGGTTAGTGTAGGCTGTGATATCTGTTTTTAACTAGTTCTACTTACATTTTGTAGATCTAACTATTCATTTATACAATAATCAACGTTAATTAATTACTTGATAATGAAAATCATTGGTTGCAGCTCTACAATAAGGTATCATCACATCCTTGTGAAAACAGAAAGTGACACAGGGGACGTTGGTGTTGCTTTTTCAAGATGGAAAAAGATGAGAATCGACGAAGGACCTTGAAGTGACGCCAAAGAAGATGTCTTGGACAGGTAACAAACCCAAATAACCATTTTGAATACACTTGGGAAAAACCTCCACGCTCCATCTCTTCTTTGAACTAAACGAGCACACACTGCTGCGCTCTCATCCCTCTGAAAGTTGCCATAGACACGTATGAATGTAGTTTGCGCTGAGCAGAAAGCACACGGGTCGACATAAAGCCAGGTAAACCCACAGATTCATATATATACAATTCTGCTGGATAATCGGATATTGATCTATAGACTACACCACAAACCAATCGTCAACATGGAGAGATGCACTCATCAGAGCTGTGGGCTGCAACAGTAGATGGACCACATTTAGACAGCACTTTTCATCCATTCACACCGATGGCAGCAAGTTACCCTGCAAGGTGCTGGTCTGGCCATCTGGAGCAATTTGGGGTTCAGTGTCTTGCTCAAGGACACTTTGACATGTGGACAGGAGAAGCTGCGGGTCGCACCGCCAACCCTGCGATTAGTGGAACGACCTGCTGAGAGGCACTTGTTGAATCCACAGGCAAGCCGCAATGACGCATACGGGTCGAGGCTCACACAAGCGTGCACTAAAGTGCAGCAAGCAGCGACCGTCATGCAGTGGCCTTTAAGTGTCAGCATAGAGACCACAACTACCTTAACGCATGTCCAATGGGATGAACATCTCCTACACGCCTTGACCGGCATTTTCTATACCTAAACAGATAACTACTAAAAACTAAATTAGGCAGTTCACGGTGAGGAAAGACAGAACGATAGGAAATGTTCCAGGCCAGCTTTAAACAGGGGATATTGCAGTCACATGGTGGCAACAGAAAGTCACAATATGCATAGTTTCAGTTGAGAGATTGATAGTTAGATGGGTGAGACAATTATGTTGATTAGATTCATATGAAAACCACTGCATAGTTTACATTTTGTAAATATTTGTGACATGAAAAAGTGGTAAGACATATTAGACAAATCCCAGTGCGTCGCTGTTTGCCTTCCAAAGTCCATATCGGTGAAACTCGGGGGGGGGGGGGGTTGTGGATGTCTGCTTGTCTGTGGGCAGACTCGTCCCTTCTGCCTTTTGCTCCATGAGCCAAACTCTCTTCTTTTTCTTCAGCGACGGTCCCCTCTCAAGTGCACATGCAAAGTGGAAAATGGATCGAGGCTCTCCTCGGCCTCTTGTATACAAAAAAAAGACCAAGAGAGCCAACAGACAGGCAGACAGATACAGAGCTGGGGAAGGGGGATAATGGATAAAATATGACGTGAGAAGGAGAAAAAAGGAAAGACTCTGCAGTCTGAGAAGCTGAGGAGAGGTCAGCAGTGTTTAGTTGCCCCTGGGGCAAACAGAAGCCAGGGTAGATTGCTCACACTTGATCTCTGACCTATTTATTGACTCGCTCTTCAGGGCTGGCTTTCCCAGGCTCAGTTCACCTGTGTTACATTCACTCGCAATGAAATGAAAACGAAATTACTCTCAAGCAGGTTTTGCGAAGGCAAGTGAGCCCATTAGTGGTTTGTCAGACCACCAGACTTCTTGGAGCAAGTCTGTGCAGTTTAATAGCACAAACTGCTGCTGACTTATACCTCTTTACAAACTGCACAGTGACTGTTGTCTTCATGTATATTCAGTGTGAAAATAGTTTTGTTCATAAACGGAAGACCGTAATATTAAACGAGGCCTAACGGGTGAAGAGCGCCACCTGCAGGAACTTAAACTTCAGCAAGCGGACAGCGGAGAGGTGGATTATGCTGCAGGAGTGGTTTGAGAAGTTTCTATGGATGTTCGGCATAAAAACTTTGTCATTAGAATCCGCTGTCGTCACTCCAGGTAGAAACTTTACAGCCACGTTTTAAGTCTACAAAGGATGAGTAGTTTCATACTAAAAAATAGATTTTGGATGGTGTATGCCTTTAGGGTGTAAGGGTAACACGTGATTTGCGTCCCATCAAACATTTTGGCGTGGCGGTCAGTACTGCACACATTTATTAATGTTACAGTGACAAACTGAGATGAAAGTTCAGCCAACAACTTCGTCATAAATTGGTCCACTGTTACATTTATTCTTTCAGGATTATTTCGTCATATGGCATGCAGCCTAATCATTAAAGGTGTTGCTGTAATAAAGTTCTGAAATGGTTCTGAATGTGTAAACTTTAAGTTGACCTGACATGTAGGTTATTTCAGCTGCAGTTAAATGGCTATTTGTCGATCTTATTTATTAGTGAGGGTAGACTGAATATTAGCAAAACCTGTCAGTACACTCACAACTCTACAGCTCCCCAAACTGCAACCTTTAAAATAAGCATTAAGCTGAATCAGCAGCTCTTGTTGGAGCAAACACTGAACATTATAACCTTCTTGAAGGCAGGACTGTTGTACTAGACTGCATTAGTTTAGCTAGGTGCATCTAACAAATGTTCACTTTTAAACCAAGTTTAACCAGTTTTAACTTTGACGTCCAAACATTTTTTGACCTGCAAATCACCAAATCTGTGCTTTTTGTGCATCTGAGTGAGTTAATGATAAAAGATTAGAGTGACATCCTTAAAATGAGCCCTGATATATGATACCTGAGCCTCTACCACAAACTCATCATCGGAAGTGTCTCCTTACTTTAATACTGACCCCAAATGTGCTTGATGTTAGCACCAGGAGTCATTTTGTGCAAGTAGATGACACTTTCTTTTACACTATTAAGAGTACATGTAGTAAGTTTTGAAAGTGAAACTTGACAGGCACGACGAGGGGAGAATTTATCCTGCAACAGTTCAGAGCCACAGAATCCACACTTCGACAAGTAGCACTGGCACGAATGTTAGCCTCTACCTCACCGGTTTACATACACACACACACACACACATCTCCCAACAGCTGACAAGTTTCCATACAGACTCTGGCCTCTCCAGGCACACACACATACACATACACATGCATGCCTGCACAAACACACACACACACACACACTTCTGAAAGAGAGTCAGCATTATTTTGTGGATTTGTTTTGGTCTGGTGCAAAACACAAGTCTCATTGGCTCTGGTGTACCTCGTAAACACACACACACACACACACACACACATTTATACACACACATACACAGAGTGCAGATGCAAACCACACCAGCACATGCAGACATGCAACCAGCCAACACACACACACACACACACACACACGAACATGCACACACACTGACTCACAAAATACACAATGAAGCACACACACTTTACACAACTTACACAAACTCTAACACAATATACACACAGTCCACTCAAACACACACACACACACACACAGAGGTGGTTTCAAATATTTACCCACTCACCTCGCCTGCAGCAGTCCAAGGGCGTCTCGGTCTGTGATGAGGATGCCGCTCAGTGTGTGTGTGTGTGTGTGTGTGTGTGTGTGTGTGTGTGTGTGTGTGTGTGTGTGTGTGTGTGTGTGTGTGTGTGAATGTGTGTGTGTGTGTGTGTGTGTGTGTGTGTGTGTTAGCGTGCCAGCAACAGCGGTGGTGTGTTGTGGTGTGTTGGTGAGTGCTGCTGTTGCTGTGGAGTGAAGAGGGAGAGACAGACAGAGGGAGGAAGAAAGAGAGGAAGAAAGAGAGGAAGGGAGGGAGAGAGGGAGGTAAGGTGTGCTCTCCCTGCATCCCTCTTCCTCCTCCTCCTCCTCCTCCTCCTCCTCCTCCTCCTCCCCAGTCAGCAGGAGCAGCAGAGTGGCAGCAGAGGGAAAGGGTGGGAGGATCAGAGGAGTTAGAAGAAAAAGAAAAACAGGAGCAGCCCTGGCTGGCTGCTCTGCTTTCATTCTCTCTCACTGATTTTTTTTGTACTGTAGCATCTCAAGTCTACTGAAGCGCTCGTGGATGTAAAAAAATCTATGCAAATATAAACTTATCCACATCTACTTTACACCTTCCTACTGTCTGCCTCCATCTTTCCTCATGAATCTGTTGCTGGGGTGAAGAGCATCACTCTGAGAGACAGACAAACCGACAGACAATGACACAGACAGACAGACAGACAGATTGGAGACAGAGGGGAACTCCTTATTTCCCACAGTGCTCTCCTCCCCCGGGTCCTCTGCCTCCATACTGAGCTGAAACATCAGTTTCCGGAAGGAACTTTCTCATTTTCTCATTCATTTTTCTCAGGCTGCACTGATATGGGTTTTTTGTATAAAAGAGAGTATTAACATATAAAACCATGATGTTTTTATTCTGTAGGTAATGTGATAGCTGTATTCATTTCACAGTCATATGTTATTATTGACCTATTGTTGCTTCTCTTTTTTCCTCAATGGAGTGATGATCTTGAAATGATTATTTTATGTTTGTGGAAGAACCAGGGGGAATTTTAGTGAGGAAATTGTGTTTTTGTCCTTCAACTGATGGTGGCAACAGGTGGCAAGTGCAATCACAAAAAGAAGTAGGAGTAGTTTTAGCAGTAGAAGTAGTAGAAGAAGGAAAAGATTCCAGAAACAGTGACTGGAGAAGCTGGACAAAAACATAGGAAGATAATTTAGATCCATAGATGGATAAAAACGTACCATGAGAAAATGCTGCCAGCTCCGCTCTGATCCTGCACCATCTAGTGAACTGGAAACATGAACATGAGCTCAGTATGCAGGTCCTGTGGACACAGATATCCCAGTGAGATGCTTATCACGTATAAGTGAACAGCGGCAGCAAATGGGGCAAGTGAACAAATACATTTAAAAATGACATTCTGATGATTTTGCTGTTCTTAAAGCTGCCACACAAGCAGCAGAACAACTCCACCACACGCTGACAGACACACAGGGCTCACGTATTACCATCTTATGTTGGTTAAGTTGGTATGGCTAATGTTCAATCTGCTATTTACACATCTAGCAGACACAAGCTGTGCCTCAATTCAGGGGTCGCATCCTTCAAAGGCTGCATTTGAACACCGAATGCATGACAGCGGAGCAAAAAGACCGAATGCGACCCGGGAGGGTCACACTTTTAAATGTAAGTGTTGGGTTTCAACGATACAAATATATAAAAAACCCAAGGGGCCATAAAAACCTCAAACCTCAACTGCAGCTGTCAAGGTTGTTAGGCATAGACCAGACCGTCTCATTTAACAACGCTCGGTTTGACCTTAGCGGCCTACGACGGTCCTTCGAAGGATGCGGCCCCTGAATTGAGACACAGCTACAGAGAAACATTCTCATCCGTTGAAGTCGTATTTGTCCAATTTTCATTTTAGCTCTGGTTTGGTCTCCTCCAACTCCTGAAGAAAAAGAAAATACCTGGCTCTTCAGCTGCTAAATGTTCCATCATGTTCACCAGCTGGTCTCTAACTGTGTCTGTCTGCCATTCAGTGCTGGACTTGTGCTCGTCCCAGTCGGCCATGTTGTCAACGGTAACTGACGCGTTGACTTCCCTTTCAGGATTTGTGAGGCGGAATCTAAAAGCTTGTTTCTTGATGAAACCCCAGTTGTTCTAAATAAGTTCATGAGTAGTTTGGTAATTTAGCTGGAACTGGTCAAAGTGTGTCATAAATAACACATTCCTGTTGTCTTCAGTTGTTTTGAAATCAAGGGCGTGGAACTATTTTTGTGTAAAGACACACTTCACTTGTTGAATGATATGATAAGCAGGTGAAATACTCCTTTAAGCGACGGGATTCCTCCTTCTCCGAAACGCATCGAGAAACGCAGAGGAAGCCAAAAACAGATGGGAGGACATGGATTCAGACGGAGGAATGAGAGGCGAGGGGAGAAGAGTGAATGATGAGAGGAGGACTAGCAGACGTCTGAGGACCACCATGTCTGCCCACCATGTCGTCTTCCCCTCTTCTTCCTCTTCTGTCTGTCTCCCTCCCTCCGGCTTTATTACGATTTCTCCTCTTCTCTCTCATGTTTCTTCTTCTCTATCTTTTTCTGCTGTTATTTCTGACCCCTCCCTCTCTCCTCTCTGTATGCTTCTTTCTCTCCTCTCTCGGTTACACTTCTCTCTGTTTCTACAGCTGTCTCTTTGCAGCTTTGCACTTGTTCTCTCGATTGCTCTCTTTTTCTCTTTCTTGATCTCTCATTTAACTGTGTTCATGTATACGACTGCTTTTAAAATGTTTCACGTTAAAGTTATAATCCTTAAGATTTCAGGGTTGTTGGTTCAATCCCCGGCTCGTCCTGTCCAACTGTCCTTGGGCAAGACACTGTGAATGTGTGCGTGAATGGGTGAATGAGACCAATCTGTAAAAGCGCTTTAACCATTTGTGGTTACTGGTGCATTTTAATAATCCAGGTCCCAGAGTTTGAACACATCTATAAAAATGTCTCTCACTCTCCATCCCATCATGGCTGCCTTCTTATCCTCCTCCATCCATTTCTCTCCTTCTTCTAAGTCTGCTGCCGGTGTGTCTGTTGGCTACATTAGTCGCCGCTCTGCTCCATCGCCAGATTTATAAGCTGATAGACAAAGTTCAGGGAGGCTGCCAGACCAGAGGAATAAGCCCCGCCCACCAATCTCCACACGACAAAAGAATAAAAGCTATAGAGAAAATGTGTTGCACGAGGGCTTACAACACTCCCACGGGTGTGTTTCTGTGTGTGCCCGTTTGCAGCCTGCCAAACAGAGTCTGGAGTCATTAGGGTTGGCGCATGCAGACAAAAGAGCAATTAAAGGCGTTATAAACACAACCGCAGAAAGAAGAAAAAAGTAAAATGACCAAAAAAACGTTGCTCGTTTTAGCTTAATGTGTGAAACAAAAACACACATTCTTCCTGAAAACACTTGGATGGAAAAACTGAAAAAGGAGAAAACCTGGAAGTTGAGCTGAGTTTGAGGCAGTAGATGCAGCGTCATTACTTTTTTCTTTCTCTCTAATGGGCAACAAACACCAGCGACCAATTATGTGAATATAAACACCAGCACTCATTGTTTTCTGTGTAAGCACACACACTGGGTTCTTCCATTTTTTCCCCGATAAAGGGGTTTTTGGGGAGTTTTTCCTCATGCGAATGTAGGGTCTAAAGACAGAGGGTGCCGCATGCTGTACAGATTGTAAAACCTCTTGAGGCAAATTTGTGATATTGAGCTATATGAATAATATTGACTTGACTCGTGTCCCGACACACGTCATCAACTCGTCAGGATACACCGGGATCATATTTCCCGGTGTCGAGACATTTTGTCACATTTGCTCCCCGGATCGACACATCCCAGCCACGGCATTTATCAAAGAAGACCAAACAGAAAAAGAGAAAACTGTCATCTATATTTTAAACTTTGGCAGACTAACACGGTCCAGCCTTTTAACATTTAACCGCTGGAATTACTGTCTTCACGTGGCTTTAATATAACGAAGAAATTGTGATATTCTGCAAGATTTCTTAAGTTCTTCCTTTTGGCGACACATGTGGTAATAACTGATCACTGCTTTGGTGTTTTGCTCTTGTTATCAGCACTTAATTGACTTAATCTTACATTTCGTCTAAACAACCAGCTGTTTTTTTTGCGTTGGAAAGATGAAACGCATCAGTTCCTGTACAGCTCACAAATGTTCCTGGGAAACAGGGAGCTTCTCCAAAGCACTCACAGTGCAGAATCTGATCCACTTTATCGGTGCTATGGATAAAAAATGAAATCATCACCACTGTCAAACATGATCAGACACAGTTTAGAACGCAGTAACTAAGTTTTATTGTCTGCAAATTCTTGTTAGTTTTACTTTGTTCTGGCTGACTTTAAAGTACTCTGGAGTAGCATGTTGTTAAATTCAAGTGATATTTAACTAAAACCCAAAGGTAATATATTAAGTTTCCCTTTAAGGAACACCTTAAAATATTGCTGTTAAAGAAAGTTCTGTTACTTTGTAGTACGACACTTTAAATGACCCACTATGAGCCATGATTTGGCTTAATTGTGCACTATGAATAGTTTTGTAGATGTAATTGTTGAATGAAAGTATATCTCTGAGAGTTCTCTGAGACAAACAAGGCCGAGCTTTTAATTAAAGTTTGATGGAAGAGAAGAATTTCCTGCTTATTAAGTATTTTTAATTAAAAGAGGCAAATAGGGGGTTTTATTGGAATTTAAATTAAAACAAAGAATGAAAATAAAATATCTGATGAACTAAAAGCAACAAGAAAAATATAAATAATAAGATAACACGAGGACTGAGGTGAAGCGCTCCGCTCACGCTGCTGAAACATAGGCACTGCCCTCCAATTATTTGTGAAAGAAGGGCCAGGGGTCAGAGGTCACGGCTATTTATTACTGAATCAAAGGGAAGCCCGGTGTTTTTTCAGATGCGTCCAGGAAGTCTGTTCTGCATTCCCACACTAACCCGCCGTGTTTAGTCTGAGGGGTCCTGAGGTGAAAGTCACCACGGGCCACAAACTCTCCTGGACCAGAAGGACTGAGGGTCCTCACATTTCACTGCCACAGAAAACCACATTAAGACATTTAACAAGTCTAAAAGCTGCACTAGACCCGCTTTTCTGGTTCTCTCAGTGATCCCAACTGACTGAGATGCTACAGACTGACTTTTTATGAATGAAAATGAATTTTGATGTCAGGATTTGGTCATCAGTCATCTTTTGTCCTGTCCAACGTTTTGACTTGTGTAGATTAAAATGTTGTTTTCCATCAGACAATTTTGCTTTTCTTCCAGTGAACTGAAGATTTTTATTAAAACATTCATATTTCTTTCAAAATCATTTCACTAATATCAAGAAATTGTCACTAGTTCTTACTTACTTTGTTATTAAGTAAGAAAATAAAAGACAAATATTATAAGTGGCTTTAAAAAACACACAAAAAAATTCTGAGGGGGAAAATTTAAGAAGCCAGCCAGCCAGCTGGCTTATTCTACTTTTGCACACAAGCATTTCCTTCTTCTATGTTCCTCTGAATTAAACTCAAATTAGAGCCCGACTGATAAAGCGGCATGGCCGATATATCTGCCAATATTAGCAAATTGAAGATATGTCAGTATCTGTCGGCAAATAAGTAACAAGAAACTGCAATACAGAAATGCCAAACTAGGTTTGAGGCTTAGAAACAGTGTCACCATTACATAGTCTGCACAGCAGGCAGCACTAGTACTATTTTCTCACTGTCAAATATCCTTAACTTAGTATGTATTTTGATCATAAGTCTTTAAAAAAACAAATCTAAGGGATCTGTGTCAAGAATCTGTCTTTATGTAAAAAAAACAAAAAAAACAAAAGACAATCAGCCGAATTTTTAAACTCCCAATTAGCTATATGAGTATCACCCCACAAAAAAACAGTACCAATTGTACCGTTCATGTCAGCTCAGGGTCTGCGTGACGCAGATTTCATCACCTGCCCGTGCCCGCCTGTTCACACGGAAATGTATAAGCAGTCTACACGTGTGGACATGTCCGCAAACACCCAACAGAATATTAACAGAAGTGCATGTGCAGCCGCTGTCCACCCTGCTGTCCACGTCCGTGTCTGTTGTGGACTACATCAGGGCCTTAACCCTTCTTCCCTTTCTCCCACTTTCACATGGTACATTCCAAAGTACACCCAGGTCTTGGAGGCTGAGTATGGGCTCGGGGTGGGGTAATCTCAGGTCATCCGACTCATGCTGCTAATAACAGTGGTACTAATGAAGACTCTCTCCACTGTAGCATCCACAGGTGGGCAGGACACATGCACATTCTTGTCACAGAAAGTGACAAACGTCCTGCTGGGAGCTGCGGAGGGAAACCAAAGGTCACTGAGAGCGACCTGCAGCCACAGTAGAGACATCTCAGCTACAAGAATGCCACTCTTTCTGTTTATGCTGAGCCGTTTTTATATGTGTACATTACAAAACACAAACTACTTTATAACTAGAAACTGTGCCTTCTCATGCTGTATGATCACATATCAGACTGGTCAGTTTTAGATGGTAGCACAAAGGTTGCAGACACGTTTCGAACACATCAGGAGGGTTAAATTTGCAGAGAAGTTCCCGGCAGAGGGCGTGGTTAGTCTACAGCAGCGTTTCCAAAACCATCAGGCCTGAGAGTTTGTTTCCAGCCTTGGCCCCGGGAGCTCGGGTTACTGAAACACTCGGAGAATCTGAGACGCGGGGTGAAACCCTACAGCAATACTGCACCCTTTGTGTCGCTGCCTCGAGCCCTAGAGCAGGTGTAACAGCTGAGAGGAGAGCAGAGGAGGGCAACTGCTGCCTCACCACCACCACGGGATCATTTAAGACATGCAGAAATCCTTTCTGGGAACAACAGTGCAGTGCAGAGTCAAATGTGGCAAACAGAAATCAGCCTTATATGGAACATGACGACTGTTTAGATAAAATGTGTGATTTTTAAGAACTTGTGCTTTGACTCAGCTAAGATTTAAAGGGTCAGTTCTCAAACTACACAAAAAAACACATTTTCCTCTTAGTTCTAGTGGTATACAAGAGGTCTTCATGGGTGCACTCAATTCCTGTAACTGAGAGCCAACCGAGTCGGGCTGGGTCCAGATTATATTCTGTCTAATCGGGTCGGGTCCTGTTGTGTTACCTGGGGTCTCAGGTTAGCATGTCAACATGTCTGATACCCGAGTAAGCCATCTTTATCCGATCGCGCGGAGTCATCACAGGAGAAATATTTGTTTATTGGCAGCAGAGTGTGAACTGTTCAGTGCAGGAAAAGTGACCGCAGCTGCTCGCTAACTGGTTGATCATTGTGCCGCTGTCAGTGTTGCTGTTCCACATTTTGGGGTACAGGTTTTGAGATTTATGCCTCCACCTCAATACACAGTAGGTGACTGGCATCTTGCTTGTGCTGTGCACAGCATTTAAAAATGACATTCATAATTTGAACAATAATGCGTCACTCCAGAAACAATGTCCGAGTTTCTCCGGGACATGTGCTGTGCTGGGTGAGGGGGATCTCAGAGACTTTTCCCAGTTTGTTTTTGGCAGATTGATTTTATTTTTGACTGTCTCAGCTGTTGTACCAGACTGCACAGATGATGTGAGAATACTTTTATCACAGTTATTATTGCAGTGTAGAATGTGTTGATGTGGACCATGCTGATATCACTTTTGAGTGTATTGCTGATGTGATTGTGAAGGCAGTATTTGGGGCCAGAACTACATTTATGATATTATGATTGAATAGAAATGTTTTTTATTAGGTCAGTAATCAATACGATCAAGGATCTGTTTTCCAAATGCCAGGAGAGCAGCAGCAGAGTCAGCTGGGAGTAAAAATAAAACAGAATTTTATTTTATCGGTATCAGAATCATGATGAGATGATGGCACTGAAATCTCATATGTTTTTTTTACTGCTCTCTCACAGCCAGAGCAGCGGATCGGGGCATTTTCCACACCAGAAGTATTTACCACCCTATCCAGTGCTGGGTGAATGTCTTTACTGTAATGGGAGTAGCTCAGCAGGGCGGGCTCAACGCCACGTCACACGGCCACAACAAACAGAAACCCACAACAGCTGTTTTAATGTACAAGATTCCATCTGTTGACTGGGAGTTGGACTCCACTGGCTTGGTTAAAATCTCATTTGCAAAAGAATTCTTAGTGTTTCTTTTAGCCTAATGGAGCACAATATGGTTCTATTTGTTATGAGTTTAATTCACAATAGGAGCAGCCTGGCATAAAGTCTACTCCAAACAGGAAGTGACAAATAAAAACTACAAACTGTCTCCAAACAGCAGTGAGCAAACATGTAGAAAGCTGGACTCACCAACTGTACATTTTTTCCTTTCTCATCCAGTTGATATTGTGGTGGAAAACTCTACTACTACCATTACTCTACATTTATTCACTCATTCTCATATCTATAACTCGCATATCTCTACTTAAGATAAGAACTATGCTGTAAAATTTATAATATTCATAACTCATGTTGAACCATTGCAATGTGCCTGCTGTCCTCTCAGGACCCTCTGTCTTACATGGTCTCTGTAAGGGCTGAGTGTGGAGCTAAATGCAGGGGAAGTCCTGCCAAAACTTCCCCTGACCACTCTGGCCTTCCCAGAACATAACCAGGCCGAGATAAACAAGGCTATTATAGAATGGCCAATAGGACGGGGGAATGAGAGAGGACTGATGGTATGATAAACTAACAAAATCACATATAAAAAGGTTGTATTCTCATGTATACTCCAGTTGATCTGCAGACTAACTCAGGTCTTTATCCTTTGTAATAAAGATCTTTATATCTGAAGACTGTGCCTCGAATCGATTGATTTCTACGACACAAAGCTGGCGTCACGAACAGGATTGGAAAAGAGCAAGCTATCATACAACTGAGGACGGGACTTTTCTCTGCACAGAAAGTGGCCACAAAAAAGATAAGCCCTTTTTGCTTATTTTTATTAAAATCTGTGCGCTATAAAGCTCACCAATAAAATAACTGAACTGGTTTAAAAAGAGGCAGCGGTTCAGAAAGGGGGGAAAAAGGAAGCTAACAGCATGCAGTGTGAGTGAGAATGTAAGGGAGGAGGTGAGAGTGAGTGCGGTGCACTGATGTAATGAGTGAACGAGAAGTGTGTGTGTTCAAGAGTAGCAGAAAAGCAGCTGCAGTAGTTTAGAATAGAAGTGAGAGTAAACTCAATCAAAGAGGCGTTGTAAAGAGTTAAAAGAGAAACGCGTTAGGACAAGAGGTCCAGTTTAAAAGACAGCAAACAGGAACAGCCACTATGGCGAGGAGTCCTGCTCCAATCCTTTAACCCGAAGGAAATCCAGGGGCTGTGATAAAGCCTTAGGCCTGGGTGCGTCTAGAAACCAAGACTGTAAAACTCTCATAAGTGGTACCTTGAACAGGGTGTTTGTAAATGTAATGCGTTCACTATAAAAGGTTGAGTAACATTCGCAGATACTAAATCTTAGAACTCAAAGAAACCTGTACAGACGGGTGTGAAGGGTTTATCTATAAAACATACGTGAGGGAGACCTCACTAGATAAGGAAAAACACATTTAGTAGGACAAAATAGTTACAAAAAAAGTGATTCGCTTTGAAAATTCAGTGTGTGGCTCCGAAAGATAATTAGTCTTTATGAGCGGGTCCGATCAATCTATGTAATAACTAGAAAAATATAAATTATAGTGTGTATAGAGACAGGAACCAGAGCAAGTAAAAACACAGACGAGAGTAGGAGTAAAAGTGTTCATGCTGGCTTCAGGGTTGATGTTGACGGTTAAATTCACTAGTTTGGAGGGAGATTGTGGCAATGATGGAAAGGAGGGGGGTTGGAGTATGAATGAGAAACTATAAAGGTCAATAAATGAGATAACCTTATAAGAGGAAAACGAAATTCCCTACTGAGGCCCGGAGCCGACGCCCAGTTTCCTCATAGCACATCACAGTAAAATAAATGAGCTTTCGACTGATTGCAGTGAAATATGAAGATAACATCATCCTGGACTTTCGCTGAGGAAAACCAAAAGCAAAACCGGCAGATTGATTTATTTTCCTGAGAGTAAAGTGCAGACTGGAGAACTCTGTGTGCCCTCTGCCCAGTAGAATATCTCTTCATAAGACCTGTAAGTGTGATCTGTATGCTTATGCGCGGGTGTCAAGCAGTTATGGCCAGCTGATCCACTCCCTGAAACTCAAGCAGGATAAACGGTTAACCTCAGATCTAAGATACAAAAGACTGAAAATGACTAAATCAAGAATAAAAAGACTTCGCTCACGTCAGACGAGGCGTTACGGTGGAAGAGGGACTAAGAAGGCGGTGGCTATTATTCCATTGTTGCATAATCAGCGTACCATTATTGTAATATTAGGGGGGAAAGAATTGGGTGGATTAAAAGGTTGTATTCTCATGTATACTCCAGTTGCTCTGCAGACTAACTCAGGTCTTTATCCTTTGTAATAAAGATCTTTATCTCTTCGAGACTCTGCCTCAAATCAATTGATTTTTACAACAATATAAAGCATCAGAGACCTCAAAGCATTTCTCCAGAATGAAACTGAAGCTTTACCTTTTGTTTCCATTTGCGATGACCGGTCAAAACTGACTAGAGGGGACTTTAAACTACATAACTATGTACAAAATATTACCTATTTGATATATTTCATCAATTCTGGTAAGAAAATCATTGTCAGATTGTCAGCCTTGCTCCTAATTTGTCTCAGGGAAACAGAAAATCCCCTGCAGGCCCAAAAAAACAACCACGAGAGTCTCATTTAGCCGCTTGTTAGCAACTGCCTTTTTTAAGATACTTAAAAGGTTCAGAATTCACGAGTGGGGTATTTACTGACGTATTTTATGACGTAGAACAAAACGTGAAAATCTCTTAAGCTTGTGTTAACCACAGACCTTATTGAAGGCATCGAACCAAAAACTCATTCAAGAAACCCACTGACTTCCAGATGAGGGAACCGGAAGAGCTAACGTGCTAACTCGTTTCAGGGTTTTAGGACTCAGTCCTGCAGCACTCTGCAGCTACAATATGGCATGCTAGGCCTTGCCCTGCCCGCAGCCCCTCCCATGTAGCACTGGTATGCAAACAGCTGCCCAGCCATGACACTGCACACACAGGCATCTGTGGACCCACCAGCCTGGGGGACATTTAAACTTTAAAGGGCCAAACGGGACTGCTGGGTGTGTTCATGCTGCTATATTCTAGCTCATCCACTCACTACTAGACTCACTAGTCACACACAATAAGGACTAAGGGACCTGAGGACATCTACTTTCCTACTTGATATCACGTTTTTATTCATTAAGACAGTTTAACACTGAGTGTACACAGCTTATACTTTATGTTTTTCACTTGTTCATAATTTTAAAGACTGAGGAACTTCCAAAGCCCAAAGGACATTTTCTCGTCTACAAATCTTCACAGTTTCTATCTGAGCTGTGTTTGCTGTCCCTCCACCATGGGTGCCTTTATTGCCAAGATGCTGCTTCCTACAGTCAGCAGCCTGGTGTTCCTGCCTACAGCCAGCGTGGCTGCCAAGAGGGGCTTCCACATGGAGGCCATGGTCTACTTCTTCACCATGTTCTTCACAGCGGTGAGAACGCGCTCACGGTTCCTGTTTTGATGTGATAAACTGAAACTGTGCTGCTTGCACTTCATTGATTGTGCCGTTTGAGTGAAATCTTGGTGATTGAACATGCAGTCCGCTGACAACACTGATGCTTCATACTTTTCAAACTTGCTCATATGAAGGTCTTTGTTTTTATGTTTTCTATTTGCTGTTCGACTCACCAGCATGGTATTTGATCAATATAAGTATCATGAAAGTTGTCAGAAGTAAGGCTGGGGTTCAGTAGTATTTCATTGAATCTGAATCCAATATAAGATCTGTTTATCAAATCCTACATAATCCCTTATTGAATCTCTTAAGGCTTAGCTTTCAACAATTTTAAGTAACAGAAGTACAAATAACCTCATATCTAAGAGATATTTACTCTAAAATATTGACACACAAGGACAAAAACTCAAGTTTTGCTAGATAGACTCTCTCTGAATTACTTCATGCGCGTCACACTCTGCTGATAAAATAGAAAGAGGAGATTTGCAAGATTCAGGTATTTTACCAACTTGGATCCAACATTGAAACGGCTATTGAGGCTCAACTCAAAGTTGTATTCAGTACATATTTATTTGAATGGAAAACCTATAAACGATCACTTGATTTTCTGCTGTTGAAACTGGGACTGTATGTAAAGGTCGTTAATTGATTGGTAACTTCTTTTTAACAGACCATTAACCTCCTAGATACTGTGACTTGACCTTGTATGTCTTCCTGTAGATCTACCATGCATGTGATGGACCAGGACTCTCCATCCTGTGTTTCATGAGATACGACATCCTGGAGTACTTCAGTGTTTACGGCACAGCTCTCTCCATGTGGGTCACACTTATAGGTGAGTCCCAGTATACAGCCTGCCGCACTCCGCATACAGCAACAGGATGTGTTGTGGTTTGACTAGTTAGTGACTACAGCAGGTACCAGCACATTGATATTTGTCTCTACGTGTATCTTCCATAATCAGTGTCCATAATCATGACTGACACTGAGCTCTAAGCCTGCTCACTGGAAAAACACGTCATTATTTCATCAAAGAACCTCCCACGCACAAGGTTAAAAACAACCAGCTCTGCCTGCAACAGTTGTTGCAACACATGTTGTGACTTTGAGTTCAGGAGTACATGGTCGCACACACACACACACACACACACACAGATTAATACATTTGCTCCTCTCCCATCTACCCACAAGCCCCTGAGGTTTTGCAACAGGGGCTTTAAATCACGTGCTGTAAAGGGCCAAATGCTTCGACAGCTGACTTCATTGATTGGTCCGCCCTCTTTTGTCAGAAGGTGTACTAAATGGCTGTCTAAATATCAAATCCAAGCTCAGCTTAAAAAATGTCACCAAGCAAGAAAAGAGAAGATTTTCATTCAAAGGGACATGATGCAAACCATCTGTTGTGCCCGGGGCCATTATTGCCTGGCATGTAAGCCTCCAGGATATTTATATTATAGTTATAGATATATCCTCGTTCATTTAGTTTTTGTTCTGGAGTCATGCTTCAATTGCAAAAGACAGGATTCTGATATGAGTGGCTCATCGTCTCCTTAGGCAGAGAGAGACCCTTTTCACCTGGATATTGAAAAATAAATGTAACACTGCAGTTACATTTATTTTTCAATACCAAAAATATCAACCCCCCTGTCTCACGTGCAGTATGTGTCTCCTTGTCCCAGCTCTGGGCGACTTTGACGAACCCCAGCGCTCCAGTATTACCATGTTTGGAGTGTTGACCACCGCTGTGAGGGTCTACCAGGATCGCTGGGGCTATGGGATCTACTCTGGACCAATCGGATCAGCTGTCTTCATCATCACTGTCAAATGGGTGAGTGTTATGGGTTTGAGTTGGTGTTAATATACGGCAGATGATCGTCATGTGGTAAACAGAGTATGTGGACATTTCTTTGTCATCTGATTCAAATTATTCTCTGGCCTGTTTTTCAGTCTTTCATCGATTCTTTAACCTCCTCCTGGTTCTCTTCCATCTCCTTCATATCGTTCTTCTCTACCATCTTTTCCATCTTCTTCTTCATGATCTCCACCTGCGACAATTTTTACATTTGTTTTCTCCTTTTATCGAAATCTTTTTCTCCTTCCTCTTATTCTTTCCTGCACTTTCTTCTACTTATTTCTAATTTTTCTCGCATTTTCTTCTTCTCTTTTTAACTCTCGTCCATCTTCTCGTCCTCTTCTATCCTTTCCTTGTACTCTCTTTTGTCTCCACCCTCCTCTCCACTTTTCTTCACCTTCCTTTGCCCCTTCTCTTTTCTCTTTCCATCAAATCAATCACTCTCCCCCTTGAATTTCATGTGTGTCTACTCTGTGGATGTCATTGTAATGACCTCCTGGTGTTTCAGCTGCAGAAGATGAAGCAGTTGCGGGCGGTGTATCCAGAGAAGACGGTGTACACGCAGCAGGTCGGTCCAGGCTGCTGCTTCGGTGCTCTCGCTCTGATGCTGCGTTTCTACTTTGAGGTGACTATCATCAAAGTAAAACTAATCCTAACACATCAACATTATAAAATGCAGATTGTTTCTTGCCATAAGGCTACATTTTCACTGCAGCCGACTGTCTAATTACATATATTCATGTGTTGATATCTTGATATAAACCGGATGTGTCACTGTCTCTTCCGTGCAGGAGTGGGACTACGCCTATGTCCACAGCTTCTACCATCTGTCTCTGGCTGTGTCCTTCATCCTGCTGCTGCCAAAGAAGAACCGCTATGCCGGGACGGGACGCAACGCTGCTAAGCTCAGCTGCTTCACTCTCTGCTGCTGCGTATGTTACATTTATTAAAGCGAAAAAAGAGAGGAGAGCTGAAGCTGAAGGCAGCTGGATAGGTCATATATGGGGGCAGGGTAGACTCAGAGCAGTAGCATGGAGTAGATAGAAAGTGAAAGGTCAAATTATTTAGTGGGTGTAATAAAACAGCATCATTCACTGTCAGTCAAGCTCGAATATGTCGTCCTAATCCTGCTTCCTCATTGTTTCCTCTCCAGTCCATGTCCCCAGGTACATCTAAAGAGAAGACAGACAAGCCGAAGAAGAAGTCGTCTCGGACCGTGTGGACAGTCCCCACCGAGAAGCTGTGGACACGAGGCTGCAGCACCCCCACCCTGCCTCTTTTCAACCCCCCACCCTCCACACCTGTCAAAGGCACCAGCATCAGCAAGCTCAAAGAGATGAACGGCTGGAAGTGAACCCAAAAGCTGTCAGTCAGTCTCATGTATGAAGACTTCATCCTGAAGAACAGGCATAGTGGTCGGCTACGAGGGGGAAACGGGAAAATCACCAAGTAACTGTCAGCCAAACGCTGATAAACTTGTTTGTGGCTGGTAAGTTAATCTTCTTCAGCAGGAAACCAACTATCATGTGGACGTTCCTTTCTACTCCAAAAAAAAAATCAGTTTCTTTTGGCTGGTAGAATATTTAAGGTCAGCAGCAACTTTAGGAATCCACCAGCCTCAGCAGGTAAAGAAACAAAAGTACCCTGATGTGGTTATAAAATTTAAGGGCAAGAACAAAAGGCGAATCAGGCCTCCGATGCCCTCAAAGACCTAATAGGAACACAGCTGTCTGAAGCACTTGTCCAAAGCTGAGGACAGGCAGCACGCTACGAAAGAACACACACAGCACGAACAGGGAGACGGTGGCTGAGACAAGCCAGTAAAACTGACTGGAAAATTTATGAGGAGAACAAACAGGCAGATGGTTTATCTCTCCAAAATATATAAATTGTCTTTAGAAATGTTCCTCAGGGGAGACCCTTCGTCTGCTCACCTCTGTCTGTCCGTCCCCCCTCCTCTTTCTCCTTCCCGTCTCTCTCAGAGAAAAGAACCACGCGGCTGAATTTGTTTATGAGAATTACAAGACTGTAAAGCACATTTTACCGTTTTTATACATCCTCAAGATGCCAAATGTGTCATGTGGAGCATCAGACGCTGGAGGGAGGGGAAGCTGCGGCCCAGACGTCAGTCTGTATCCCGATGGAAGCATCTTGATGTGTTTCTGGATCAGCAGGTGGACTCTGTCTGTTAACTCTGGTTCACTGACCGAGCAGCTTTGGCTATGACTTCTGTCTCTAATGTGCAATGTTCAGACTGTGTAATGTTTCTGGTGAAAACCTTGATTAATATATTGTTATTTATTGCAGTATGGAAGATTGTATATTCAGTATAGTGTGTGTTTGTTTTTGAATGCTTTGAAAATAAAATGAAATGTTGTTACCCTGTTTTTAACTGCTCTTTAGGGACAGGATGGAATTTTAACAGCCTCAGCCATCCAAGACATTATCATAATGCCGTGATATGTACTTTGGAGAAGCCGACCATTGACAAAAACCCTGACTGGCACATGCTTCAAGGTCCACTCCAGTCTAGCAACACTAATCCAATTCCAAACCCACACAACCCCTTCCACTTTCACTTCAGGAGGACATGGAGCTGTGCGTCCGTGCACGCCACCTGCCCCGAACACTACCCAAAGACTACAAACGCGTTCTGCGTATTGTAGACAAAACAGTCTCTGGCCAAAACGTGAATGAACCTCCCCTCCACCAGGGAATGTTTTGAGCCGGGGCCAAGCCGCCAGCTCCTGTGCCCAGAGAAAGGTGTTTTTGTCTGGCCTCAGAAACCTGGCTGGCTGGGCCACCGGCACCACCCGGCTGGCTGGGCCTCCCGGCCCTGACAGGACGGTAACTCGAGCCTTTTATTGCACAAGTGTGAAACACTTTTCAGCTCCTTTACGACCACTGTCTATCCCGCACCACTCTGCTGAGGGGCTCAAGCCCACACACATTTAGGACTGTATTACTGTACTTGTGAAGACTTTCTAGTGTCTGTAATCCCTGACCTTAACAGTACACTAATACCAACTGAATCCTAATCTCGACCCTAAATTCAAGCCCTAACCTTAAAGAGCAGTTGTGAAGACCAGAAAAATGTCCTCAGTTTTAATCATTTTCAGGATCAACATGGACATGTGGTCCTCACAAGAACAGAAACACAGAATCACACACACACACACACACACACACACACACACACCCCGTCTGAGGGTCTGAATCCAGGCCTGTCCGCCGCTGGTCGTATTGGGCGGCCGCACCGCTCAGCAGACATCGACAGTGTCAACACAATAAGCGTTGATTGACGCGAGTGTGAGCGTGGTCGTCTCCTCCGTGGTCGTCTGCACCCACATTCCACGGCGGCGTGGAATTTCAGTGGGTATCGAAATATAATAAAGAAATACATCTGAACACATAAAAAAATACGACTTCCACACCAGAAAAGAGCACTTTCTCCAATAATCCACATGTGGCCGCCAATTCAGAGAAGGCGAAGAGAAAACATGCTGTATCAGTTTTCATTAGAGTTAATTCAGCACCGAGGTGCACGGTGTGAAGTGACTGCGACTGACTCTGGTATGTTTGGTATGTTTGTGCTTTTAGCTATGCAGTGTGGTTACTTTCTATGGTGAGACAGCAGCCAGTGTGCCACAGGTCCTCTCGCTGTGTGTCAGCTGTTGCCACAGCTGTTGTTAATGCTGCCAGGTCAGCTGCCTCTCAGAGAAAACCACGGCGCTGCAGCCACAACACATCTTCACTGCTGATACTGATTACCAGCGATACACTCCAACCGCCAATCACATTCACTGCTTCTGCCGAACAACACAGAGCGTTAGTTAGGTTCACTGGAAAGAAATTATTAAGGTATAATCCATTTATCTTTGATGTGGATCGTTCTGTTTGGATTTCTGTCTTGTCTTGGATGTCTGACATGTAGATTTTATATATATATATACATATATATATATATATCTTTTTAACCAAACATTATCAGGGTGGCATCCTTAACCACTGTCACCATTAGCATATCCAACAACCAGTCGATCTTTGTCTACTGCACACTATTGTTTGAGCGTGGAAGCTCATTCTTGGCCTGGGGAACAGTAGTTTCACAAAGTTTTTTTACCTTAAGGTCCACTTACTGGCTGTTTTCTGAGCTTTCAACCACATATGCTTAAAAGCTCCATAAAAAGCTAGTAAGTGGACCTTGAGTTAAGATTATGTTGTCAAACCACACACAGATACACTATGCAGTGCTTTTTAGACAGTTTAAACCAAGAACACTATCTAAGCAGACATGTAAGTAAATAGCACGCGGCTCACTTTTTTTGTAACTTTCCAATCCAACGCCCATGCCAACTTAACACAAGGATTGCCCAGCTGTGCTGAAGCAGGCCGGGCTAGAACTTCTCTCTCAAGCTCTCCGTGGAACTACTTCTGTCACTGTTCATGAGCACTGAGTGCAACGTCATCATGGCCTTTGAGAAGAGACCGTTAAAGTGAGGACCGTTATCCCCATTTGTACCATTTATACTGTCTTTTGCCGACTTCCTGCCCTGCCTTTTAGCGTAGCCTCCTGGAACACTTTTGACTTGGCGTTCAGACAACGCCCCATACAAGCTGTATGTTCGAGCTGCTTCAGATCCACAGACGGTGTGTGTTCCAAATGGAGTAGACAGCTCTCTCTTTACTACATAATTTACTTTGATTAAGAACACCTGCTGCACCTCATCAATCCATAAAAATGCCCTCTTGTGTATTATGAGGAACTGTGTGAGAAAGTAATACCCTTTTAGACTGACACAGCAACACAGATTTGTTCTGCGGTGGATCTGAAAGGGGCTTCTTGACCCTCAGGTCAGACACTGCCTGGCTTCAGAGAACAGGTACTATTATTATGGATGGAGAGATTAACATATGACATCTGTCTGATATAAACAGGGTTCAGCCTGTGTTCACTAAAGTTGCCATTGGCTTGTCTCAGACTCCAGCGTGAAAAGAGTTTAAGGTTTTTCAACACACGGTTTCACCAAAGCAAAACCACTTCCACAATTTAGATGAAGATATGTTGCTAAAGTTACAGAGCCAGTAACCAAACATTTAGATCTCATGTCATATATAAAATAAGATATTACTAAACACAGTCGTAGAGCATCCTGAGAAATGCCATCATGTTAAAATTGTGCCTCTGCTGCCACCTATTGGTCTGCATAATACATTAATAACATCCTAATTAAAGGATAATACCACAGCGTTTTAGAAAAGTGTTGCAGTAACATGTACTGTTTGTCTTTATTTTTATAGTTTGATCACATAAAAGAGTATGTTTTTCTTCTTCTGAATTATATCGCACTACTGTTAAAGTTCAAACCATGATTTCGAGTTAAAGGGCCATAGTTGTGGTTTTGGTTAATGCAGATTTTCTTCAGTGTAACACAAGTATTGATAAAGTGATTCACAATGTGTACAGCAAAAGTTTAAGCATCAAATGCCCGCTGGGATCATTTGAAAGTCTGAGACGAAGGTAATTGTATGTAAAAACAGCACAACAACATTAAAATTGGATTTTTTTCCCCAATGAGTGTAATTCCACTCTCACTTCTGAGATGTGGACTCACGCCTCAGAACAGCCAACTCTCTTGCTGTAGTAGGACCTCCTCTCATGTCTAAAGGCAGACTGGTCCTGTTCCACTGTGTGGATGGGGGTGGTGTGTGGTGAGGCGTGGCCCAGTGTGGTGCACAGTTGGACAGTCACGGAGAAGCCGCTTCCTTAACCTGCCACAGTCAACAGAAGAACAGCTGTAGTTCAGCATGAAGTATCAAATACTCATAAGATGTTTAACGTCTGTAGCTTGTGTTTGGGGGACTTTTATCATCATTCCTGGAATAATTAATGAAACATGTATTTTTAAAGAGATGTCAATGATCTCTGTTTATGAATATTTTCTTTCTAGTTAGTCTCTTGATCAGTTGTTCCAAAGGATATTAGTTCTATATTTAAATACACTTTTGCAAATTCAGAACTGAATTTCACTGGTAATTTTATCCAAAAAAAGGGGAGAAGGATATGAACAACTGCAGCCCCACTACTGTGATCATTTGTGATTTTCCCGTCAGTACCTGCAGGAGGCTCTTCACAATTATCGGCATCTCCTGTTGGTTTACACACAACTTCAGCTCCTTTCCTGCTTCAGATGGGTCTTCTGATTGGCTCGCTGTGTTCTCACTGGTCAGAGTCATCTTTCTGAGCTTCTCACTCAGTCTAAAAACACATAACACAAGACACACTTGTCTTAGTACCCAGCTGTTTACATGTAATTAAGAGGTATAATTATTTTGTAACTTATAACATGTTACGCTGCAGTGCATCTGTCCTAAAGTCTGTCAGCGGTTCCACAGTCAGTGTAAAGCAGGTGTGTCCCAGCCTTCTCGTGAATTTATGTGTTGCTGACCGTTGTTGATCAGAGGAGGAGCAGCAGGCCTGGATGGTGTCCATCAGCTTAACTCTGACTGCTTGTCCTGCTGGACTGGACAAAACAGCCGACACGCTGAAGCCAGGGAACAGATTCATGAGCATAGGAGGCAGCTACACACACAAACACACACACACACAGACACACACATTTACTACTTTTTACTCCCACAAGCTTTAACAAAAAATTCAATGTTTTCTAAATGGATCACTAGTGAAAAATGTCTGGACCAGGTTAATATGCAGAGACTGTTTCTCATTAACTGAATGCATTATATGAGACAAAAGCACAGTATTCACCTAAGACTTAATATATTCCCAATATATATTTAAAAAACTATATATATAGTAATAGTGTGATAACTGTCACAGCAGTATCTCGATATTGGTGTGTTGTATTTACTGACAGTCAAAATGACATGGAAAAGTTAAAAGTGTGTTCATCTCATTGAATGAAAAGGTTATATAATGCTTTGTCAGTGGATCTGGAGGGTGAGACGTAGCTCGGACCTCCTCGTTGGTGGGATCCAGGATCAGCATGCAGATGAAATCCTGTCTGGCTCCATCCAAGTTGAGGAGCTTTCGGAAGGCCTTGGATCTGTTCTCATAGTACTGACTGGCTCTGGGGTTGTACTTAATGGCCAAAGAAAACATGTCAGCTGCCTCCTGGAAAAGCCTGCAGATGAAGACACACATACACACTCGCAAATGTAGCATCTAAACTAGATTTGATGACCTTTCTCTCTCTCGGTCTCTCTGTGTGAATGTGTTTGTGTGGGTGTGAATTTGTGTGTTTATGTGTGTGTGTTTGTGTGGTTCTGACCCGTCCTGGAAGCAGAAAGAGCCCAGCGTGTTGTGGAGGACAGCGAGGCGGAGCCGGACAGCAGGGTCATCAGGCCGCATCATCTCCTCAGCCTGCTGGTAGTCAGCCAGAGCATAACACCACTCACCCTGCTTAAAGGAGCAGTCTGACACACACACACATACACACACGACACACACACACAACAGACATACACACAACGTAATTCAGAATTTAGTTCACACAACTTCGTAACTTCATAGATTAGGTGTGCAAACAGGTTTGATTTTAATCGATTAACTCCTATTTTCATTTCCAGAACAGCTGCTTCAGAAGATCTCTATGTTTAAAATCACCATCAACAGTTCTTTCGATTAATCATTTGGTCTGTAAAACTTTACAAAATCACAAATGTGAACCAACAGTCCAAAAACCCAAAGATATTCAACCTACAATCATATCGAACAGTCAAAATCAGCACATATGAGAAACTACAACCAATTAATGATTAATCAATTATCAAAATTGTATTTAATTTTCTGTCAGTCAACTAACTGATTATTATATCGACTAATCATTTCTGCGCTAGTGTGTGTAGAAATATGAAAATCAACACTGCTGCAGGTTCATTCAGCAAGCAGCTTAAAATCCAAAATAACTGTAGTGAATACAAGTAATAATATAATATTCAGTTCACTTCATACTCTACTGCTGAAAAATGTTGATCGGGTTTATCAGGTTACACCTGTCTGGCTGACTTTCAGTCTACAGGTCTTCAGTCTTCAGTCATCTACCTTAACACACACACCCACACAGAGCATGTGTCCAAAGCCTCACCTCCTCGGTTCAGGTACAGGCCTGCCTGGCCCTTCTCCTCCTCGATGGCCTTGTTGAGAAGCAGAGTGGCCTCAGCGTAGAGGCCTCTGCTGAAGCACTGAACAGCAAAATCATTGTAGGTGAGAACCAGCTGAAACTGCACCTCCTCTTCCACAGAACCACGCTCATCCCTCTCGTCTCTGGCCTCCGCCTGACCTCTGACCTCCTCCTCCCCCTCCTCCTCCTCCTCACTCAGCTCCACAGCCTGGACCAGATCCTCGATGGCTGCTGTGAAGTCTTTCAGACGTCGGTACAGAATCCCTCTGATGGACAGAGGATTAGGGTGAATGAAACAGAATTGATTTTAATTTAAATGAATTTAAAACAACTGGTTTAACTTTATTGTTCTGATCTTAACTAAAGCACTGTAGAAGTTACTAGTTAATTAATACAGAAATTAATTTAGGTAATTTTGTTAACTGATTGATTCTTGTAGTTAGTTAATAACGAAGAATACCAATCACCTGCTGCTTCCGGCTTCACAATTGGTAACATTTGAAGCCTTTCTCTGTTTCATATTGTTACAAAATCAATATCTTGGAGTTTTTTGGCTGTTGGTCACTAAATAAGCAGTTTTTAAAAATTAAGCTCTGGAAACTTGTAATATGTGTGTCACTTTTTTCACATTTATATACTAATATATATATAATGAGCTGGTTATCTAGATTGATGAAAGATGTTTATTAATTGCAGCTCTTTGCAATCACATATAACTATATGTTTGCATGTTTTCTCCACATCCGCATGCTTTTCATTTGGGTGCCCTGGCTTCCTCCCACAGTCCAAAAACATGCCGGTTATCACTAATACATCAAACTTTGTTACATCAACTTGTACATTTTGAAGCTTGTCTGAGTGTTTCACTTTGGTCGGACTCACCTGAACAGGTAGAGGCGTCCGTCCTGCGGGCTGTTCTCCAGAGCAACATTGATCATGCAGAGGGCTTCCGGCAGCTGGCCAATCAAAGCTCTGTCCACGGCCTTTTGTCTGGCCTGTTCGGCGGCTTCCTGCAGCTGCAGCAGCAGGGCTCGGGCCTCCAGACACGTTGGGTTCAACGCCAACGCCGACTTCACGTCTTGATAACATCGTGATGTCTGGACAGGAGAGAAAATCACTGATAGTTTAATCACATACGACTGATTGTGTGTTTACAGTAAGTGCAGCATATTTAAGATACTATATGCAACTTTATACAGTCTGTACCAACTCATTTTCTATGTCTAAATGTTTAGATACACTAATGAATTATTATGTCAGCAAGATATTTATATTCACTACATTAACTTCTTGTTTCTTCTGTTTATTCAACTTAGAAATGTCTTTACAAGACCTTTGTTTTTTTGCTTCAACTGTGAAAATGATGTGAACTGATCTACTGTCCTATTTAACTGCTTGATTCTTTACAGCTAACTGCCTGAGATGTACAGTGTATATGCTGCTGATTTTAGGTATTGGAAGTGTAAGAGGTCCCTGAAGTTGTAACCTGTTTGATCAGTTTGTGTAGTCTGGCTCTGAGGATGTAAAGGTCGTAGGTGGGACCATCTGACACCATCCAGTCGTTCACCTGCTTCAGACACTCAGTGTGGTGACCTGTAGCTGTCAGACAGGCCAGGCTGGGATACAAAGTACAAAATACATTAATGAACAATGTGTGCGCATAATATTTAAGGTAAAGCTGCTTTAATTTAGATCTATGTATCTATGTACAAATATCTTGTAATATCTAGATGTACATCTACATATATCTGACATCATATCTCCTCAGACTATAAATGGCACGATATTTTTGCAAGATAATTGTTAGTAAACCTAAGCACAAACGGCAAACGCACAACTTTAATATGGATTTTCCTGACCTTCTGACCTCGTAGGCCCTGCAGCCGGGCTTCACCTCAGCAGCTTTGCTGAAGGCCTCCAGAGCCTCAAGGAAAAGACCTCGGTCAAACAAACACTGGCCCTGAAGACAACGGGAAACAGAATCATTTTATGTTTCGGCATGTATCTGATATTTTTATGGAGGCTGCCTTATAATCAGTGCAACAGCATTATAAACCTGAATTCCAGTGTGAATGTTATTATGAACATGCATGACAGAGAAACACTGGATAACAAATTAAAGTCCAGGGAGGGAGAGCAGAAATTTTATTTTCTTCAATCACCATCTAGAAACAAAACAACCAAGATAACACATTTCATTTTCTTTTACTTTATTTAAATTAATGAGTCCAATCTCACCTGTGTTTTACCAATTTGTTAACCTTAAATGCATGGTTTCATTTTTTTCAGCACAAACTCCTTTCAGTTAATACATTACATTTTTTAGTTTAAGTTTAAGTTATTTCTATATTTATGGACAAAAAAGATGGAAATCTCCAGTCCAGTAGATTCAATATATGTACCAGAGGTTTATTGACCAATCAGGAGCAGAGCAGTGAGCCAGTCCCACAGATGAGTTAAAATCACATCATCATGATGTCTGCCTGCTTTTATGTGACATAAGGTTATTCATAAAAACATGTAACAATTTCATATTGGGTCTATTGTTTTAGGATTACAGAAATATGTTTTCATATCTGTTGTCATGGTTCAGCCTTTCAACTTAAGCCACATTGGATTTTCCTCTTCTACTGTTACTCTAAGCTGCTCTGGATAGACGCACACTAGTGTCCATGTAACAGTAACAATAAACCCCAGCCAGAACAGAGGAGTGTTGTGGAGACTCTTACCTGGAGATAGTAGATGAAGGCCAAGCGGGCTCTGAAGGCTCCGGGCTCCAGGAGCCAGGCCCGTTTATAACAGGCTGCTGCTGACTGGTAGTCACACAGCTGCAGGTAGGCCTCCGCCTGGCTCACGTACAGCTGAGTCTAAAACACACAACAGCAGAGGTTTAAAAATACAGTGTGTCTGAGACATGGGAACCTACTGGAGCTTATTAAATCATCTCACACCAGCAGACACTAGCAAAATACCAAAATAGTAAATACACAGGAGAACTGAAACCACCAGTTGAGTAGTACGCACTGTATGTGTCACAGATAATTAGATTTTTGAAATAGATTATTAGGGTACTTTGATCATTATCATTATAATCAAGGTTATTACTACAGGTAATTTAGAAAACAAAGCTTATTTATTAGATTACGCTCTCATAAAGACCTGATCTATCTAACATGCAAATAAAACAAAAAATCCCCCCCCCCCCAAAAAAGTCATGTGTCAGTACTGCCCATCATTAACTGTGGAAGCACAAATGCTAACATACAGTAAGTTTTAACACGGGTGACTTGTAACAGAACCTGTTCTGGCTGCAGTGTGATGGCTTTGGAGAAGCAGATCACAGCCTTCTCATACTGGGACTTCCCCATTGCCTCTTTTCCATTTGTGTAACTGCGAAGAAAAACGTCATAAGCGTTATTCAACCCTGAGAAGGCACCAACTGGATTTCATGTTCCATATTTTCAGCAAAGATCCCTCACATTTAGTTTATAATACAGATATGATCTTTGCTTCTTTTGTAGAAAACATACCTGAATGCCAGTTCAGTAAATCCTAAAGTAACATACTACAGTATAAATTCACAACGCTTTCATTCACTCCTGAAAATGTGTTTTTCTTTCATTTCATTCATGATTCTCACTGCTCTGCAGCCTTGCTCTGAATGATGAGGCTCCCCTGTAGCTCTGGTCTTTGATGGTGTTTCTCTTCTGGTGCCAGAAAGATTTTACTGGAGCCAAAAAGCTGCTTGAAGGTGCTTGTTTTCCTGGCCTCATCCAGCTCCTCTTCTGACACAGCAGTGGGAAATAAACTATGCTCTTCTGCCTGCTGGTGGACAATTAATTGACAACATTAGATATAAAATACAAAAACATTTCAGTTCTCCTGAGAGATGAGATCCTACAAAACAAGGAGGATTAGACGGACTAACAATAAAGACACATTCATTTCAGGAAAACATTTTTATGTAGACTCTATCAAGCACTACTGAGTTTGCTTATTAGTTTGTTATTAACTTAGTAAGGTAGATTTACTTATTTGAAAACGTTGTAGATTTTGGTGTCCAGTTCATGTTTTCAACACCAGTTCCAGTTTGAGAATTGTGCTTATTTAGATAATAATAATTATATCATTATATCACAATGTATAGACCATTTTCTTCTGCCATTTTACTTTTTCGTGCTTGTGTTGTATTAGTTAAAACTAAATTGTTTTATTTATTGCATCAAACACAGCTAGCTAGCTAACTTAAATAGATGAGTGTCAGCCCAGATAACAACGTTATTTTGTTACCAAATGAAATCAATTCATCTAGCTAGTTAGCTTCAGATTAAACTAACCTCATTTTAAATGTAACTAAGCTATCCGATGAGTTTAACTCATGGAGGTAAAGAACTCTTTTAATACATCCATGGTTTACCTAGCTAGCTACCGTTAGCTAACGGAGCTTATAGTTCTTACTTCTAGCTAATAGCTACTTTGCTATTGTTTTGCAATAAACACTTGTTTACCGTCTCGTCATTTCTCTCCTCAAAATTGTCCATTGTGTCGCTGAAATAGTTGATATAAGCTGTTTCACACTGTCTTAGTCACTTTTGCTCTGATTATTTTCACTACGTTGACAGTTTAGAGCTGCTGCGTAATGTTAAATCTGGACGTCACCATGGAAACCAACTTCAACAACACTCCGCGCGCTCCAGGAGCCAGAGGCTTTTATTTTCTAAAAATAAAAGAGTTTCCCCTCGTGCCTCTTCCGGCGCCGCCAGGATTCTCTCAAACCGTGTAATATAATATTAATGCCCACAGCGGATAATAGTGGTGTAGCTATGATGTAAACTTTAAATAGGTGTATTAAAAAAGATGACCTCTGTGTTTCTGCTCAGTTAGCGCATAACATTATAGCTAATACTTAACTGCTTGCTACTAGAAATGGCTTTAGTTTCATTAGTTTAGCCTGGGCATAAGACAGTCCCGAACGGGACCAGCTTTAGCTAACTGACTATGAAACATGTGAATGCAAAACTGCCTTCGACAACCCGGTGTTTCAGTTTGACAGTAGGGCGAGCTACACGAAGACTTTACTGCGGTCAAGCCAGCCGTCACTCGCGATTGCTTGGTCAAACTAGCTGCCCCTATATTTCGAGTGCGCAATTAATCTAACGTATACGGTAATCGCAATGAAACGTCACTGGGGAGCCATTGGAAGTGACTTTCGAACACAGTTTGGGACAGATGTTACAGAAATACTTTAACATAAATTATTCCCGGTAATGAACT
>LKNJ01001596.1:7222-31706 GCA_002120245.1 Maccullochella peelii
CACACACCCACACACACACACACACACACACACACACCCACTAGCAATAAGGTGTGGTTAGTCTTTATGCATGCACAACACTTTGAAATATTTCCAGCACCCAAACGAAGAGTGTCTCAATCATTCAGTTTCTGTTTCTCCTGATCGGGATGAGAAGTTACGGTAATGGGCGGGCCGAACTGCTAGGTGTACATAATGTGATTGGATAACTATGGTATTTGACTGACAGCTGTGATAACCAATTCAAAACTGATGAACTTAAATGAAATATAAAATGAGAGAGGTTGGCCTTTTTAACACTGACATTTGTTTTTATCCAAAAAACAAGCCTGGACCAACTATTAATAATAAGAAGACAGAGAAGACTATTACCATAGCAGACCATAGACCATTGTTGCCTTCTCCATCCTCTCTTTCCAACATCTGGAATATGACATGCCCACTGATGTCATCACTGTTTGGACTTCAGGTCAAGGAAAACCTGCTATTTTTTGGTTCCAGCTGAGAACCAACCTTTCAGGATCCGAAACAATTTATTTTTGGTCGAAATGCTCCAAACGGTTCACAATTAGATGCGCGAACCTGTTCCATGTTGGTGGAAAAGGGGTATCAGAATTCCATTGGGTACCAGTATTGGTCCGAACAAAACAGTTATTTACGGCAGCCCAATGTACATGGTCATTTAAAATATCTGCAGTTTGATTTTAACTACGTCTGCGCTGGAGAAAGTATTCCACGGGTAAATCAAATAAAGGTAGATGATGATGATAAGGATGATGATGGGGCCAAAATCCAAAGCACACATAGTCAACACCTTAATTTCAGAGCCTTGTTTCACAGTGGACAGTATGCAGGCTAAACAGTTGATTAGACAGGACAAGTGAGGGGCACCGGTCTTCTCACATACTGAGTCCTCATTGAACCGTGGCCAAACAGGTATGTGGCATTTTCTTGTACAGAGCTCACAGCCCTGTCACTCTCACTCCATTTCCCCATCATACATCCCACTAGCCATAATAAAGCAGAACCCCCTTTGCTGTCTGGAATTTTGCACTTTCCCTTAAATATCTCCCTTTTTTTCACCACCGTCATTTTTCTCGTCTTACTCTCCATCTCTTCAGCACTTTCTCCATTTTCCATTCTCTCGTCCCTGCTGCTTGCCGTCTGTCTTTGTCATTCACGCCTCCTCAGTGTGGCCTGACTTGCTCTGTGATATATGAGCCTCAAGAGGCATTTGTGCCTTTGAGTGCTCCTATGTCCTGTGTTGTTCTATTCTAGTGTGGGTCATTGTCAAGAGAAGTATGCAGCAAAAAACCCCCCAAAACACAACACATAATGAAATCACATTTATTTAATGATACAAAAAGGACGAGAAATTACATTTGATGGAAATTTCTTGATAGAATGTGTTTTGGTTTGTTTATATATCCTTTTAGTGTAGGAATGTATTGACTGTGAGGTTGTGATCAATATGGTTACTTTATACGATTACAAGACTGTTCAGTATGTATTCGCTGCTTTGCATCTGGTTTGAATGGTTCATTTCTCAAGTGTTGGTATAGTAACACCTCCTAGTGGATACAAAGCAGATTTCAGCACAGATGAGCTACGCTGTTTTAAATGCTGTACCTGGGGGATGAATAATAAAGTTGTAAAAATGAACAATCTAGTATGAATATGCTGGAGACATTCAAGATTGTAACAATGTTTTAATAGTTGTTAATTACAAAAAATGAGAAGCAAACAGGGAAATAATTACTGTAATCTAATTACATGGATCGCTCTGGTTTCGGATTTTTCCACTTTATTTGAATGTTTAGTCAAAGTAAAAGCTTCCAGTATTTGTTAAATTTAGATATTAGTTGCTAGCATTTTAATAGTGTATTTAAAGTGTGCTCATAACTGGTGTTAGAACAACAACAACTTCAGACAATTTCATATTACTCTTATGAAATAAATTAAGCTTTTTTAAAAATCCCATTTAACTTACAGTTATTAAAAAAAACATAGTAATACCGGCAATTTCCCCTTCAAACATGTTGATGATAAATCTCTGATTCTCCTGTTTTTGGGTGTACATTTTCAACGAGAGACCTAAAGACTAAGACCTAAGACTTAATGCCTTCCATGATAGTAACAGAAGGTGTAATTGAATCAAAACAAATCACATTATTCACATGTATTTTTAATGGGTGGTTTTGATTGTAGACATCAACACTGGTGCATGCTCAGACAGTCTCAGACAGCCAATTGCAAAATGCCACTGAGTTGGCAAATGACTTGGTTTGTGGTCAGTGGGGTGAGCAACACACTGAGAGCCCAAAGAGCAACAGACAGACTGACCGTAGTTTCCACTGACCACTAACCCATAGACAGGTACATGGGGCAAAGAAAGTGTTGACCCAGTATCCCTCCCCAGACTTTAATCTCTAAGGACTTTTTTAACTAGGTAGATGAACAAGCACAGGAGTGAAGAGTCATTTGTTTACAGTTTGGGTAACAAAGTGCTAACACACTAAACGGCATGTGGATGTGGCCCGCCGTCAAACAATCAAACCTGACTCAACAAAAATGAGTCAATATTTTACAACTAGGTCAACTCACTGAAATCTTCACCTTATTTTGTCAATTACTGAGTTACCGGAGGCTTCTTGATCTCTTCTTCCTCCTCCACCTGTGTGTCTGGGTTGTCACTCTCTGCACTGCCAGACTCTTCCTTCTGCTTCTGCCCAGCCCACCGCTGTTTGAAGTGGGTGCTGAGCCGCTCCAGGATGTCAATGGAGTGGTTGATAAGCAGGGCCAGCCAGGCCAGGCCGAAGAAGATCCATGAGGCCATGAGGATGCTGTACCACTGTGGGTATTGTTTGTCTGGATTACTGTCTGTAAAGGAAAGACTCCATTGATACAAAGCAAAGTATAGTGTGTAGATAAAAACCTAACGGATAAAATCATGCAAATTGCGGTGAAGCAGCTTAGAAGAAAGTAAATGGTCTTGCCGCTCAGGATCACAATGTCAGCTTTGCAGTGTGTTTTGTTTCTCAGGAGGTGATTACTGTGCTGTACCTGCCACAAAGTCTCCAAAGCCGATGGTGCTGAGGGTGATGAAGCAGAAGTAGATGGCCTGGGAGTAGGTCCAGCCCTCGTTCAGTTGGAACACAATCATGGGCACAATAAAGAAGAGAACTGCTCCAGACAGGTAAGACACCAGGTGGACAAAAAAGCGGGTGCACTTCTGCAGTGAGATGTGGGAGGGAGAAGGGAGTCATTATTCCCACTTGAATGTGTCAAAAACTTCTAGAGTGATCTAAAGCATACTTAATTATTAGACTAGGTGATTCAACATCTCCTCACCCTTCGCCCGGTCTTCCCCTCGAGGAAATCGGAGATGTTCCTCTCTATAACGAGCATGTACTTGCCCACCCTGTTGAGCACCACCAAGTTGAGCGGGATACCAAATAGTGCGAAGAACACACAGAAGATCTGGCCAGCAGTAGATCTGGGACTCATGTTCCCATAACCTGCAAAACTGTAAGCTGTTAGTATGTCATCTCACTGTGGTGCAAAGAAACTGTAAGACCCTTTTCTTTTCATTTTTTCCCGTCTAACTGTTCAATAAGTGGTTTAATTCATTTTTCATTTCACCTGCCACTAAATACGTGAAGTGAGTGGCCCCACTTTAAAGAGTGTGTCCAAAAGAACTGACTGAATTAAAGAATAGACTAAATGTGACTAAATTCTATTACAAATAGATTTATGGAACTATACTAATTTGTATTGCATTGTATTGCCTGTGATTGCCTTTCTGTCATCAAGGCAGAGGCATGCCCTAACACTGAATTGGTTATTGCTCAGCAATCAATTGTTTTTACCTTTAGTCCAAAGGGGCTTTATCGCTCAGGTGGCTCTTGCTCCCAGAAAGTATATCACCTCCACAGAGCTTCACCAACCAAATTGTTATGTTTAGGTTATAAATATTCAACATGAGGGTCAAGGTTGGGGCAAATATGCAGAAGCTTCCAGTGCTTATTGAAATAAATTAAAGAGGAGCACTTTGAGAAGTGCCACACGGGGAGAAACATTTATTTAAAAAAGCCCACCTGCTGCTCAGAAATCCTCAAAAACAACATAAATGAACAGCTCTTGTGTATGAAATGGTAATTTCACATATTAAAATATGAGAATATCGTACTTTCCCATATTAGTCTAAATATGAGGCTTATTCATATTGACAGGAATACAATTCTTGATGTAATTTCTGGGGTCTAAAATTGGTCAATTTGTCAAATGTTTAAATACGTAAATAAGTTTCAGTTATTCCAACACAAGATTAAAACTCATGTCATATGGGTCACTGACCAGGTTAAAAGCCTGATATTATCAGATCAGAGGTGTTAAGGCTGCATGAACAGTTGTGTTGGCTAGAATTGTTATGGGACATGATTACAAATCTCTTGGGTTTCATGCCGTGATGTCTTACCTATCGTTGTGACCACAGTGGCAGCAAACACAGCGGAGCTGGTGAATTTCCAGAAGCCATCCGAGGTAAAGTTGCCTTTCAAACTTAGGCCCGCCTTGGACGCACCCTGAACAACCTGAAACACAGATAAAAAATTACAAACTGGGTAAAAATGCTCAAACTCAATTGAAATAAAGCCGTATTCCATGGACCTTGGACCAGACTTCACGACTTACAGTTATGTAACTCCTGTACATATTGATCCAAGACTCATTTGGACACCTTGAGGCCTTTTAGGAAAATATAGTCTTTTGTCAGCATGACATAGAGAAGACCCCTCTCAGCACTGTTACATAAAAGTGTTGAGTTCATCACCAGCGTGGGAAATAACTCCTGTGACCTGGTTATCCAAGTCTTTAAGTTTATCGGTTATGATGCAATACTTCCTAATCCCAGACATTACTGCAAGTGTTGCCTTATTTTAGAACAGCCAGACAGGAAATGGATTTAAATGTTGCATCTTCATACCTTAATGTACACTGAGGAGGCACCCATTCCATTCCTATGGCCTGCTTGTTTCAACACAATGCAAATCTAAGGTGATCCTCTCAAACTCTTGCTCCCATTACCTGGCAGAATAATCCAAAATGTATTGTTTTGCAAATGCACAATGCAACATAGCACACTTTTCTCCAGAGGTTAAGGTCTAAACAAATCTCACCAGTTTTCAACCTTGCTGCTGTGCAAATCAAGTCAGGTCAGGACACATGCAGGCAACGTAGAATATTCAGTGCCGGAAGGCTGGAGAAGCTGGTATTTGCATGGAAGAAGTTGCCTCTTTGCCACATAAAGGACCCTTCGTTTTCTGATCATCATTTCTCTATGGAACTGTTAGCAGTGGCAGATTAGGTTATTGTCCTCCTTGTTTAATCTGAATCTTTATCCCACTACTGTTGTTGATTACTTGAGTGATTTATTGGAAGTGAAGATTAAAAACATAGAAAACATGAACTGTTAAATATGAGTCTTACATGTATTTTAACTTAGTAAAGTGATTGTTTTAGCCACTGTGGAGGAGTTCCAACAGTGCAAAATGTATCAACTCTATGCCAGTTGTAATGAAAAACATTTAGAACTACACATTTTGTGAAACCGGGGGACAACACTATTCATTTCTTATGAGTATTTCATGATGGTGGCATTCCTCCATTCAGAAATATGAAAATGCAAAAGGACTAGGATTGTGGTCCAGCTGTAGATTCAGTGGTCTCTCTGTAAAACCCACAGGTTGACACATACTAATGAACGAAACAGATTTAGGTAGTAGCAGATGTTAGTTCAGAATGTCTTTTAGAAAGTCCCCGGCAAAAGAAAATGAGTGCCTGGGAGTGTAATGTGCTGACATCTATAACTGTGTTGCTTGTATTTCAGTTTTAAAACATTTTCCATATCTCCTCCTCACCCTGCATGGGGGAAGGAGGGTCAGGATTCTATTTCTTCTGACGTCCCATGTTTCTGTGCCTTACCTGAGCCACTGCCTCCAGGCCCTCTTGGTTCAGACAGGTGTACGTCGTGAGCAGCTTCTGTTTGTTCAACAGTACAAGACTGATGTCCTTCTGTCCGAGATTTCCCTCCAGCTTCCAGAAAACCACCCCACCGATCAGCACATAGATCACATAAATCACCCCGAGCATGAGGATGGAGGGCACCCGCGCCAAGTTGAACATTTCCTTTATTCCCATCTTGGCTCCCTGGTAGAACTTTGGGATCCCGGTGAGCTCAGCGTCTCAACCTCTGCAGCCGGGGACAGCAAAGAGTGAGGGTTCGCCTGCTTGGCTTCTCGTCTTTCCAGGCAAATGAACCTCCACCCGAACTACTGTCTCAATCACTCCAAGGGCCTGTCATGCAAATCTAGTGGAACACAATGTGAAGAGAGAGAGACACCAGCAGAGGTTGGGCTGTGGGTGATGACTATGGGTAAGGTCAGATTGCGGAGTTTCTGGCCATTGTCTGTGAGGCTATGGACTTTAACCATGGCAGTCAATCTAGAGGCACTATCAGACTATATCAGACATATTAAAAAAAGGCGTGACAGGCTCTCAGGTCGCCATCCTGATCCATCCATCCAGCCGTCCTGGATGTGTTTGTTTAGCGTCAGTTCACAAACGCTGATGTGGACTCGCATCATCACGCACAAACAAAACATACATATACTGTATACATACTTGCTAGTAATGCATTTGGGTAACAAAGTACATTAACAGGAGTACAAAAATTCATAGCTCAGCAGTTTTTCAGAATTCTACCTGTTGTCTGTGGATGGAAAAACATTACAGGATTCCTACCCGAGGCGATACCTGATTAAACACACGTTTTCATGCTGAGACTTTTACCCTAGCCCCGAATTTATCAAACTGCTAAAATATAAGTTAAAAAAAAGGTGAGTGGAAGTATTTATCAGATAAATTTAAAGAGCCCTCCAGAGGTCTCTTAAGTCGGGTCAGAGTAGATCCTTGATGGCTACAGTACAGAGACAGAGACGGAGGTAAGCACACACACACTGTACAAAATATCACTTATAATAATATTATTTTCAGTTTCCTGCTTCCATTTCAGGCAATTTCCTATTATTTACTCCCTATTTAGGTCTTAGAAAATCTTCTAATTTCGTTGTTGTTAATTTCACATGTCAATTGCTAGTGGAAATATTAAAGATTTCACAGTCAAATTTATTTTTTTATTTATTTTTTCAACAATGCAAAATCAGGCAGCTGTCGGTTAAATCGTTGTCTCTAATCGGTTATTCCTACTTAGAGCATGCATGTGATTAATGACGTGATCACTTGTGAGTTGCTCTCAAAGGTTACTTCTATACTACACTGTCAGTAGGAGTAAGTCAAATCTACATGAAAAGCGGTGCTGTTCTGCTGTGCCTGTGCTTGATTGGTTTCTCTAATGCACTTTTATTTCCATTGTTGCATTGGCAACTTACAACTTATTACTGCACTGTAACTGTATTTTATTTCATTTTATGTATCTCATTTCATTTATGTGATTTAATTTTTATTTTATCTTAACTGATTTTATTCTTATTGTGTTGAATGTCATTCTAATACTTTTCTTTGCCCATGTAAAGCACTTTGAATTGCCTCTGTGTTTGAAATGTGCTATATAAATAAAGCTGCCTTGCCTAAGTTGCTTTAAAAGTGTCATATTGCTCGTGCTCAGCGAAGAAATGTCTCAAGTTGGCTCTTCAGATAATTCCTTAGTGTAATTGTTTGAAGTTTGATAAATACTGGCCTTGCACTGCTCTACTGCACTGACTCTTTGGTTTAATTGAGGTAGAATTGTCAAACAAAAACCTGTAATGTTTTTCCAGCCTAATGTATAATATATTAAACCAATTCTCGACAAAGTGAAACGTAATAATGAAGTAAAAGACTTACAGAAGGAATAAATATGCTGGGGCAAATATCTTACAAAAACTTTTTTTGCTAATACATAAATAGCTGCTACATCTATTTTCTTACTGTACAATGTATCATAACAATCACACTAAATGAATTCTATCTGTCAGATCTTTGACGTGTCTTCTAGTTTACTGGATGAGACGGCTTCTTCCTCCTCTTGCTTCTTAAAGCCTGGATGAGTCAGGCCAATCGCGTGCACCATTATTCGGGCCCCCATGTTGAGGATAAGAGCGAGCCAAGCCAAGGCAAAGATGATCCATATACCCGCAAGGCTACGGTACAGGGAGATGTACTCCTTGCCTGGGTCAGTCCCTACAAGAATCGACATGACCTTGTTAGAACGTGCTAGTTTGTCCCAGACGGAAACATTGTGCCAGTATGTAGATACGTAAAACACAAATTATTTTTATGTCAACAAGCTCACTCTTATTTTCTTGCTTTATACATTAGATATTTAAAATTACAACACAGAAATTCACTCAAAGCACTTAAAGGCATTTCTTCATCTGACAGGTGACCGCTGCAGTGTTCCCACCACATTTGTTTGCTCTCTCTACTCACCCACCACATAATCTCCAAAACCAATGGTGCTGAGGGTAATGAAGGTGAAATAGAAGCCCTCGCCAAACGTCCAGCCTTCCACGTAACTGAACAGCAGAGGAGGGATGACCAAGAACAGCAGGGTGCCTGTGATGAAGAACGAGCTCGCTGCCAGAGCCTCAACTGTTTGCTAGGAAAACGAACACAGCAAGACTAGATTTAGGTGCGATCCGTAGGCATCAGCTGGGCATGGCAAAGTCCCTTTTCTTGGCATATCTTATAGGTTTGGTCATTACAGTACTTAGTAATGGGTAGCAAAAGCAGAAATGATCAAAAATGTGTCTAGAAACCATACCTCAGATGTTTTGATAGCAAATAATCATCAAAAGTGATCAATTCTGTGGCTAATGCGTCAGTACCTTGTGTGGAACAACCGAGACCATTCCCCTCTCCAGTCGGCCCAGGTGGATGGTGAGACACTTGCCCAGCTGTTTGAGGAAGGCCAGGTTCAGTGGGATCCCACACAGCGCGTAAAACACGCAGAACACTTGGCCAGATACAGTGCTGGGGGAGAGGTTGCCGTAGCCTGCCAACAAGACTATGATTTGTCATTATCTTATCAAATCACACAGCTCAAACGCTGAATATGTAAAGATGCTCACCTATAGTTGTGACTACCGTGCCTGCAAAAAAGAAGGAGCTACAGAAATCCCAGTTACTGGGGTTTGTTGAGTTGCCTGAGGGATTCACTCCCTTTTCCCAGGCATCCAAAATCACCTGCAAACACACACACACGTTTATTAAAGCCCAGAATAAGGTCTCACTCAGCTGCTTTTACATTTGGACATATAAACAAAGGAAACCGACCTATTTACCTCACTAATGCTTACATACTCTATTAATCACTTTGGTAAATATGTATTATGTATATAACATAATAAATACGTTGGATCATGAGACACTTATCGATTTATTAGGTCAGGTTACTGTAACAGCTTTTATTGCTATGTACCAAACCTAATCATAAAATCGATCTTCCAATTTCCCGGTCACTCAGTATTTGATGAGCCCTTTCCATCATCATATTTACTCGGTGATTAAAAACATACTTGTATGTGTACAGACTTCTGTCTTTTGTCATCCGCACTACTTTGATAAAGACATGAATTTTAGTTACCATTTTGAATATGAAAAGAAGCTGACAAATTTGGTCTATGACAATATGACACAATCCAAATTAGTGTGCATGTTCTACTGTTACACTTCAAGAACTCTCCTTTGCACTGAACACATTATGACACATGAATTCCTTAAAGAACTGCGAAGAAAGTGAAGGAAAACCTGAACAAACTTCTCCAAGGCTGGTCCGTCCAGGCAGGTATAATTAGCCAAGAAATTCAGCTTCTCCAGTTGGAAGTGGTTTCGGTTGTTGCCCTCAGCCTCTCGCTCCAGTATCTGGAAGATGGTGGCCCCAACCAGCAGGTACGTGAAGTGGGCCAGAGCCAAAAGTAACGTCCAGCTCACTTTGACCTGGGCCAACTGGAACCTCGCCATCAACCTCCTCCAGTACCTCCTCTGCAAACACGGATGCTCAAACTCAGAAAAGAGGTTAATCGCTTCAGAAAGGACTAACAATCAATGTCTTGATGAAATACACAGATTTCATGAATAGCTCCCCAAAGACTCCTTCCATTACTGAAGACTCTGGCATTCTTCTCCAAAAGGGGGAAAAGGAAATTGTCAAAAGTGAGACAAAAATGTATTTAAAGTAAATGAGAGGCAGCTATTTTCACAGTTCTAAATCACAGCAACATTAAAAAAGGCTGATGCTTGGTACAGCTGTAACATAGGTGTTGGGTGTTGATTTATGGGTTGCTTGGGTAACGGTCCAACTCCTCCTCTCCATTAGTGCGACATCTGGACACACACACATACACTTCCAACTGTTTCCACTAATAAGGAAGCGGTAGCAGCATCTTGTCAGCAGAACAAAGGTTAATATTTTACCTGACAGCGTGGCTGTTCGAGCACCCACAATTGTGACGTGCTGATTCCAGAGGCTTTCAATAGGAGTCTGCATTGTGGGGACTCATTGTATCGGGACAATTTCAACCACAAACTATTGGATTCCTGAGTTGACTGCACTTTGCAGAAATTGCTGTTGAAATAATAATGATTGGTGCCACAACTCAAGTCATGTCAAGGGAGATACATTTACTTTAATTAAGTATGGACTCTTCAAAATCTCATCAGACTGAAAGCTCAACTTTTCTAACCCATAGAAGCCTGCTAAGAGCAATCATCAGACACATTCAGGTGGAGAGGAAAGAGAGGACATTTTGGAGAGGTGCAGAGAGCACTGCTCGATGGTGGGCCATAAACCAATATAAAACTGGCATGTTATAAATGCCTGAAAGGATGTAAGAAAAGCACCAACTGCAGAGTAGATGCTTGGTAGGCTGGCCAAAGTCACTGAACATGATAAACAGTGGGATTTCTATCATGGCTACATATCACACTATATAATATGACATATAATACCTATTGCCAGTGATTTAGAATTATTAAACACACCATCTGGAGCCGTCTATTCATCATATAGAAACAAGCTGAGAAAACCAGTTGAAAGTGCTGATATGGGGGTGTCACACAGTATCTCATTTATGACAAAATCATAAAACATGTTTTATAAGACATTTTAAAAGTTATTAATAATGAATATTTTCAGTGATTTAGAGGCATACATAGACAAGTTAAAAGACACAAAAACAAGTAAATAGACTGCATTATAGCTTTATTTCTTACATGTTTCTGTTGTATTTATTTGTATAAATTATATGTTTTATAACCTAGAACTTCTATAATACAGTTTTGAGTGATTATGACTAAAGATTTGTAAATTCTTATAGGTGCCTGAGTCATTTTTCATGTATTTTGGGTTCCTGGCAGCTTCATACTTTGTTAAATTGACAAAATGATAAGTCAGACTTCTGAGTTTGCACCGAAAAAAAGGATACCGTGCATGTGAGGTAAGGTAAGGGCTGTTTAAAAGGTGCTAAACAAAGACAAAAATGAATGTATAGAAGGCTGGCAAAAAGGAACCAACATCCACCTGGACTCTAGAGGGTTAAAACTTGAAATGATCATGCGGCATCCCGAGAACACTCCTAGTTTTAAAGGAAACTCTACGCTATCTCTCTAAGCTAGTTATGTTATGCTAAGTTATGCTCTTAGCTACGACTGCTATTTAACCTGAGGTAGAAATGTAATGTTTATGCAATTGGTGTTTATTTCGGTGTCAATAAAAGAGAGCTTTAAATACACACATAGAAATAATAGATATCATTACTTGCCCAAAGGAGGTTAAGGTTAGGGCTTTCTCCAAGGCAACTCTGCCGGGATGCAAATTGTGCAGCTGCTTTTCATCTGTCAAACAAATCAATGCAAAGCCATGCAAACAGGTTGTTCCAGTGTTCACAGGTCATCTTCTGTTTGGGTAGGTGATGGGCTTATATGTCAAGGAGATCTTAGAGACGCAGCCAATTCCTCAACACAGTCTTGTAAATGTAAGTAAGGGTGGATTTCCAGTAGTATTGGAGTAATGTGTAACACATTTGACTATTAATGGGCCGTTGTCTTACCTTGCAAGGTAGCTGGATTCAAGAATCCATCTTGCCAGGCTTCAAGTTATGCGCTTGTGGCCGAACCATAGTGGTTAGGACCAATCAGCATCCTAGGAAGAACTACTGGCAGCTACGGGTGTGGTTTACGCGAGGTTAGCAAAGAGAAAATATTCAAATATACAAACCTTTCACACATGTACATCAAAAGGGTGTACAAAGAAACAAGAATATGAATTAAGACAGTAATAATAATAATCATAAAACATAGAATTTAGATAAATAAACTTAATATAAAATTATAATAAAAACAGAAAGAAAGAAAAAACGTTTGTTTTCGCTCTTCACCCGACTGGCCACTGCTCTCCTACTACGTCATATGGTTCGTTGATCTGATTGGTTGAAGTTAGCCGATAGACGTGATAGACAGATGGTTCATCCAATCACCTGCCAAGTATTTTTTGAGGTGTATAACTAACAATTGCTTTTTTCCTAGCCAAGAGCGATGCAAGGCAGGGGCGGCCAACTAGCTAACTGTAACCTAAGCTAAAGTCAGCCAGTAAGCTGTAACTTAGCTATGCGACATGGATCTGGTGTTGGCAAGAGAGTAACTGTAAAGAAAGAGCTATAGCTATTTTATAGATCAGGATGTTAAATCACATGGCAACAGCTTCCCACACAATACAGAACAGGCAGATGTAATGGGGTACCAAACAACTGATACTATGTGTTTGTCAGTTCTAAGTACACTGGCAAAGTAACTCATAAACAACTTAGGCTACTAATACCTGTAGTAATACACGTTAAGGCATCTTGCAATTCCTTTGGACCTTGATATTTTGTCATTATGTAGCTTTATTTTTGATTCTATATTTTGTACAAATTTTAAAAAACAATAATACTCTTTAATTTACAGTATATCAGAAATAAACAGGTAAACTACTAGTATATTACACACCTCTATGTACAACATTTTACACAAAACTTGGTACACTTAGAATAAAATGAAACCTGACAGAAATATGAAATGCATTTGCAGTTCTACATGTCGAAACATCCTGTGACCATTTCAAAAGTCATGATTCATTACTTCTTTAAACACATACTGGAGCCAACTGGTTTCCTATTGTCCGCTCCTTCCTCTGATATCTAGAGACAACATTTGTTCAGATGAAATGGCCGGCGCAGGCTGTGATTTATACTGCTGTCCATTATATCACTGGCATGAACTCTAGGAGGTCAACAAGTGTGTGTATGCATGTAAAGATCAGACAGGATGTGTGGCTCGTGTTTGGCAGAGGGTTCTTTTTATGAGAAATCCAGTATGTGTCGGACCCAGTTGAGATCATTTCTTTACACATCTTCATTGTCAGTCCATCTATACTCAATAATGTTTAATACACGTTTTTAGGATCATTCACCTGACAGATGTAGATCAGTCCGATGACGATAACTTCAGGTACTGCATGCTCCATCAGAACTTCATGTTATTACTGAGGTGAGCCTGAAACACATAAAAAAACAGTATAAGGAGAAGTAACCAAGAAAATGCCAAGAAAGTCTTTACTTTAGCCATCAAGAAATATGACGAGACAATGCACTTTCCTTGGTCTTGTGAGTAACAATCCCTGAAATTAAATTACAGTGAAACACCCCCTAAACTATGACTTCAACTACAATAACAGCCTCCACTCTGAAATCATGCTGCCCGTTTCTTTTTGCCAGGTTCCCTACACTTCCCAGCATGCGCTCATGACTTAACAGCTGTTTTGATAGGAGGGATCCCACCATACAGGGGTTACCAAACAACCAAGGAGAGGGGCTTTCCTGTCAAAACACAGTCACTATCCAGCTGAATGGTGCCAAGGTAAAGAGGCCTGAAATCAGTCTTCTTTGCCTAAAGAGGGGAAAGAGAAGAAAGGAAGGATAGACAGAAACAAAGAAAGAAAGATTTCAGAGGGCAAACGTCTTCCTGACTGTTGTTCTGTCTGGTGTCTCTGCTCATTTGGCCATCGTTTTGTCTGTTCACATGACCTCAGCTGTTCTGGATATCTAGTGGCAAACCACAAGATAGCCAAGTCCCCTTTACTGTCTGCCAAAGTAAGCAGCTACACAAAGGAGAGGAGAGTGTGTGTGTGCGTGCGCGTGTGTGTGCGCATGTGTGTGTGCGTGTGTGCGTATAACAGAGAGAAGAATTACGTAGGGGAAAAAGATGAGTGCTGCTAAGGCGGTGAGGGTGTTTTGCGAGACCTGTTTGTGTGAAAAACACTGAATTATGTGATCTTGCCCCAAAAAAGATACTCCGTACTCGTCCTGCACTACTGCCAGAGCAAAGAAAAAGCTGGTAGCTTATCAAGTGCTATATCTTACAGGTAGTTTCTAATATAGAACATATAGAACGCAATGTATACAAATTATACAACTCTCTAAAGCTCAAAACAAGACATTTATGGTCATACAGTATAAACTGTGATGTAAGGTGAGGTGTTGTAAGGCATCACGCCGCCAGAGGGCAGCGTTGAATGCAAAATGCATATTGTGTGACAGCCTAGTGTGTGTATTATTTCTTGCTTTGTGTGTGCGTGCGTTACCTGTCCTGTTGAGGAGGTTTTGCCTGGCTCTGACAAAGGCCAGGATGTCGGCATCAGCCTGCTGGTCTCCAGTCAGAGATATAGAGGAGGATGAGAGCTTGGTGGTGGAAAGGGCCCTGAAATGTACATACGTATAATGTAGTATGATAATATCAGCATCAATTCTTCACAGTTTCTGTAACACAAATAAGGACTTGATATTGCTCAAACTTATAGCAAATCCTTTGCTTTGTATGTGTGTTGGGGGGGCATAAGCTTAAAAGCCCCTTACCTTTACCCCCCTAAACGCCACTGCTGTAAAATGATTCAACTGTTTTTGTACCAAAAGCTTAAAGGAAACAAGCTAAACAGGTAACAGCTCCTCATATCACGAAGCCTCTGTATGAAAGAATACTACTAAGTGGTTGCTGGAGATGGACAAAAGCATATATGTTATGCACTGAGTGTTTTACTGTAGTTGTAAAAAGGTAGTTTCGGCAGCAGCGTTCAAGCGAGACCCCAGGTCTTTGATTTGTTACTGTAATACAGTTTGCAGACATTACTTCACAAAGAAATAAAAATGCGTGGCCACGTTCATGTGTGGAAAGAAAACACAGCACAGTTATAAAATCTACAGGTCCAGAGCTACTGCAAACATATCGAATATGCTGCTGTATTGTTTATGTACTGAAAGATGTACACATAGTGGTGAACATGCACAGTTCTAAAATGGATATAAAATTCACTTGAGTAATTCACTTAGTAAGAAATGACACAGTAAATAATTGGATAACACAGATGCCATGTTTTCAGATGCCTTATCTAATAATAATGATCTAATAATGAATGAATGCACCGCAAATCTTAATCACAGGGTTTTCTTAGTGCTGAATGTAGGATAGAGAAAGCCCTAGAGGGCTACAAGTTTGATGAATGTAGGTGCAATAATTTAATGAAAAACTAAATCTGTTGTTGTTGTTCCATTCATTTCCAACATGCCAAGCCAGCCGTGTATGTACCTCCAATCAGATGAAGGAGTGAAGTCATCCAGGGACCTATCATACCATGCTGGGGCAGCTGTCAGGGGAGGTACGCTCGTAGGGATGAAGTTTCTGAAATTCACAGAAATGTAATAATTACAATTGTATGATAATGAGGACAAAGTGTGGCGTGCAGTATCTAGTACGTTATAGTAAACAAATAAGAGATTGAAGCTAGGCTGACCTGAGAACCGGGTCTGGGCCTGCTGGAGAGTCTCTCACAGTACTGCTCAGACCAGGTGCACTGTATGACAGGTTAGGAGAGCATTTCATAGATTGTTACACCATAATACCACAGATTGTCTCTCGCTTTAACTGCAATACAGCATAATGTCCATATGAAACTCGTATGGTGGGTCTGTACTGGTGTCATCCTTTGTTTTTCAGTATCATCACATACATGTGCTTGCCTTAACCAGGGAGGGAGTAACAATGCAAAGTAGTTTGCACTAACATTTTGTGCACAGGGTTCACCAAGTCAATATAGAACAATAGGTTCTACTGAGTTTTGTGTTTTTAATGTATGTACCTGTTGTTGAGTTTGTGTTTTGTACTGTCTCTGTGTATATGTTGCTGAGGTTTAAGGCCCATCTAGGGACGGGCATTGCAAACTAGCTTAGGCTATAAATACTGTGGTGTGTGGCATTGATTTATGCTACATACTATACAAATAAACATTAAATAAATAATTCCTGATCATATAATTAATTAAATGAATGCAACCTGGACAGTTTAATTAAAAATGATTCATTCATTCAAGTTCAGTTAAAGGGAAATTCCGGTATTTTAAACCTGGGCCCTATTTTTACAAATTTTGGAGTCTAAATGACTAAAAGTTTCCAAAAGTTTTGGAATTGGTCCAGTAGATCTCCTCCACCAGCATCTGTGAACGGGCTGCAATGGCTGTAACGTAATCCTTTGGGGCAACTGCACCCTTGAAAAGTACATAAACTAAAAATGCTTGTTTTTGCCGCTGGGACACTTAATGGAATGGAGCCATGGTTAATGTTATTACTTACACCTGTGCTTTTCCTGCTGTGAAAAGGGTCTATTATGAGACAATGAGCTTCCTAGCTACTGTAGCTAGCAGTAGTGACAGTGTTTGTTAAAGGTCTGACGGTGATTGAACAGCCTCTGCAATGAAGAACCCACTGTCACAGCAATCCAAATTTTAGTTTATAGGTGTGTAATGTCTCCTCACAGCCTGCGATCGGATACAAAAACATTTCATAACTAACATTACTGCCCACAGTAGGAAAGAGAAATTACCGAAGACTTTTGTTAAATTAAATTGAAGACTTCTAAGGTCATTTGTTGAGGAAACTAAATTCCATGCTTTTTAAGACTTTTCAAGACCTGCAGATACCCTGATGCAGTCTGAGTGGTGAAGATGGCCATACAGCCTGGACACATATTGTGGTCATTGTTTCTGTGAATGTGATGCAATATCTATGTCATCAAAACCAAAGTCAAGCCATCTTTCAACATTTGTTCAATATTTGTTGCATGGAAACAAGCACTGCGGAGCTGACAGTTGCTGGCCCCCAATCAAGTGCTATTCAAGCACAGATGGTGAGAGGGTAAAAATAACATTGAAAATGAGTCAGTGAAGGGAAGGTGTTTCTCCTTGTAACTTGGCTGGTTTCTGTATGCAACCAATCAGCTCAGTAGAGACTCAACATGAATGCTTATGACATGACTACTGCATCTAAAAGTATTTGTCCACACTTTTAATTTACATCTGCTGGAGGGATGGAAGGACAGGCAAAAAGCAGTCAGCTCTGACATCAACCACAGAAAATGTGTCTCACCCAAATCCCGGAGTACCAGGCGAAGACGGCTGCAAGGTTCCACTTGGCAACCCTGTGTGACATCTGGCTCTGGCCTCTGACTCCGATTCCTAATCACAATCATTGAGAAATGATTGAAATATTTCTGGAACACTTCTCAGCAAAAACACCATTCCATGCTGATGATGCCAAAGACAGTTAAACACAATGTGGCCATATATAACTTACAGCTAGAGGGAACAGAAGACCTCAGGTATTTTGTGTCCTCCAGCCCCTCTTACTCAAAGTTTAATCAATTACATGCGTACTGTTTTCCAAAAACAGAACAATAAACAGTCGAACAAAGCGGTTGGATATACTGGCAAGGAAAACGGCCTGCTTCCTGCTTGGAAGACCAAAACTGCATGTAAGGCCTGTCTGTCAGACTTCCTCTTCTTTCCATTCGTCATTCAGTGATAAAGTCCCAAACCTTGCTCAGATGTAAGATATTGTTCTCCAATCATAAGATCAAAACCAAAGAGTGGAAGCGAGCAGCGTCTGCTGGTCAGATGTTGCTGCTTAGCATTTGCTGTGTGGTTGGTTTCCAAAATGTGCACACCAGCCATCAAGGCCGAACAAAGTGTGTGAAGTCAGTGTTATTCATAATTTCGGAATTTTTTTACTCATCTTTCTCTCCAAGCTTTCACAAACATTGTCTATCATTGTCTCTCATGTTTTGAAGCATCAACCCAAAATTATTATTTAGCACTGACTCATGTCTTATCCTCCACTGTGTTGCTGACAAACACCATGAACATGTTGTCCTTGTTAAGACTCTAACTGCTGAGACTATGCATTGATGCCGTTGCTGCCTTGCCTCTAAGCTGCTCTCCAGGCCCTTGTCTGGGTCACACGGAATTCTGTAAAAATGGGTTTCCGTGTATTTGCCTCCTACATTATCTTCCCACCAGGACCCATTCAGCATGATGCTGAACAGAGGCTGCAAGGGTCACACTAGTACCATAAAAGCCTCCGAACATACACACAGACACAGACACATGTATATCAACTTACACACTAACGTGTCCATAGAGGCCAATATTCAGAAAACACACAAAAGAAAACATCCATAAATATAGAGACAAGCCTTACTGTCTAATGTCAGAAACATATCTTTGACACACTGGCCTTGCCATTATGTCATGCTTACAGAAGCTTTATGTGGTGTTGTCACATAGATAGGTAGAGAAAAGTAAGGTCGGTCACCTGCACACTGGAAGCCTCCTGGCTCCACCACTTATGGAAGTCCTTCTGGAGCTTGACCTTTGCCCTCTCCAACAACAGCTGCAAGTGCTCAATCTCTGTCCTCAACGCTTTTAGACGGCCAATGGTGCTCTTGTAGCTGACGGGAGATATTAGCAGTACCAAATTCATCTTTTGTCAACATTACACAAACGTTACACTGCATCTGCTGTGTATAATCAATCAGAGCAGGGTCTTGGGAGAAACTATGAAAACATTTGGTATGGTAATACATTAAAATGCACTTTTACTACACTCACGCCTTTTTTTCTTGCTCAATATGTTTGCACAGGTTTTCTTCTGCTGGATGGACCTCCTCCTCAACCTCTGTGTGATTCCCCATTACACCTAAGGTAGAATTGGACAGGCAGAAGGCATGGAAAATGTTTTAAAGAATTAATTTATAGAATTACCAATACAGTGATAATGTTTTAAAGTCCAGAAGCTAGTAAGTGTTGTATTGTGTACATGTGAGTGCATTTCCTTGAAAGACAACGTTTTAAATATTGGCCCTGGATAATAGAAGCCAGGCTGCTGTGAAGTGTTCTCTGATGCTGGACTCAAAATACCCAAGAAAAGCCTTTGGCACCTAAATTGGAGGGAGATGTTTGTGTGCTTTACAACCAGATTTCCTCATCAAAGCACTTATGTCCCTGATCAAAACAGTCAGAAAAGAGTAAATGAAGGAGTCTTAGAGTTGTGACGCCCAGTTTTTGGTCACTAAGCTTTCAGTCAGTGAGGTCGGCTTTGAAGTGGGCACTGCTGCACATTACAGTACAAGAGCACCCACAATGTGTTCACAATGTTTACCACCCCATTCTGAAAGGAGTTCAATATCAAAAAGATGATGAACAGAGTTTCCATTTGTGACAGCTTTGTTCATCATTTCAGTTGATACTCGGGGAGCCAGCTGTCTGAGTCTGAAGTCACAGTTATTCTACAAAAAGGCAAGAGTGCAACACGTGGAGATTTTGCATATATGATGCATTTAATTGCTTCAAGCATCCATGTATTGTTTAGCTGTTGGTGTGGGTAGATGTAGCTGGATATTATGCTGCTCTTCTAGAGACATATGGTTCAGGTTTGGCTGTGGGAATATATCCATTGTCAGTTTGATCTTACCATGAGCTGCCCTCTGCCTCCTCTGCAGCTCTAACTGCTTCTTCAATTCATCTGACAAAGAGAGATGAAAAAAAACCATAGAATTTGAAAACATTTTCCCCTATTTCTACATTAGACAAAGTACATATTTTATTTTACAAGAGTAGAGAGAGAGTATTTTACAACCCTGATCCTCAGGGTAATTTTTTCCAAACTTTGGAAAGCTCCCTCCAGAGCCACAGAAGACATCATACAACTGTATTCACAGGCTGAGTAGTACTAATCATGATGAGTAAACTGGACTTTGTGTGTAAAATTGGTGGAGTGCCCCTTTGATGTAGCAACTTTTAGGCATATATGTGATCTCAGTACACAAGGGATGTTACAGTAAACACTGAGTCCACACTGTATTGTCTCTGAATTGTCTTTACACAAACAAATTGTTAATTCTTTGAGTCCAAATAATTTATAGTTCTTACTTGAACTTGTCATTGAGGTTTTTTTTTTTGCAGAAGATTATCTTAGCTTGAGGACATACTGCTGAGTTATACACTACCACAGTCCTCAGAATGAACTCTCGTGACTCCAGTGAGCCAGGAAGCAACATGAGGGAGGCTTTTTGGGTAACTGCCTCTCCTGGGGCAGAAATCCTGGGTTAACATATGGGTAAGTAATTTGTGTCTGTTCGTCTGTTTTCGCTGTCTCTCTTCCCCTAATTGAAGTAGTTAAGTGTCCTATTGAAGATATTGAATTTGTGATGCGACGCTTCAGTGGCAAAGGACAACTGTAAAGTAAATGGACTAAAACATATTGTATAGGCCACATTTAAGGGCCTAAAATGACCACACTAGTTTGTGTAGGAGCATGCAGGGACACATTTACAACAAGACAATGAAAGGAGACAATTTCACATTGAGATCAAACAAAAATGTTAGTATAGTGAGTTAAGTGAATGACCAGGATAATTAGGAGGTGGCCTAAAAGATAAAAGAGACATTGAAGGGCAGTTTCTGATGTGGGGAGTTTCCATTACAGTCCCTCAGGTCTTATACACATGCAGATGGTGCTGTTCTGTAGCCCTTTCTGTAATATGATCCTGTCACCAATCTAAAAGCCCAAAAACAAAAAATCCAGTTCAAGGATCGTTTCACAAATAACAAAAGGGGTGTGGGGAGCTACCTTTTCACGCAACACCTGTCATGGTGCCATAAAACAGTTGGATTAGAGCTCTCGCTTTGTCAAAGACAAGATGAAGACACTGAAAGCATTTAAGACAAACATCTGTCCTGCTGAAGTGACCGTGAGTAAAGCTGAGCCTCTTATAGAGATCCTGGGATTAATAAAGTATAACAATATTATTATTACAGACTTCAGGTTGAGATTTACATCAGCTCTCATTGTTCCACTGGTAAATTCTTTTACTGGTAAAAACACTTTTTTTAATGCTGTTGCATTGAGGGTTTCAGTGGACATGTGAATGGATGACGTGAAACGTTATAAATGACACACAGGGACATATTGTGCCCATGATGACACTGTTTATCCTAATGCCTATGGAGTCAGTAAGGTAGCTGAAATGTAAATGTCCTGAAAATGCCCGGCCTTTACATTGTGGTCAGGTGAGCAGCCCAAGCCTTTTAACAGACCCAACTTTCTCAAACATGACCAACAACTAACAGATGTATATAGAATTAAGAAATATTTAGCAACATAAAGAGCACACTACCTGCGTACTACTAATCCTAGATTACAATGCAGATGCACATATGCAACATGTGGAATATTCTGCTCAAGCAATCTTAAACATGGTGTGAGAATAAACTCCTGCTGTTGCTGTTGGCCATACTACTGAAAATATACGTGATGACTGAATAGTCAAACACTACAGACTACTTGGTCAGGACATCCTGTTGAAGCGCCAGAAGCGTCTGCAATTTCAACAGAATTTCTAACCTTCACTGTCGAGAAAAACTCCAGAAAATATTAATTTGCATACGTGTCAAGTAATGGTGGTGTGCGGTGTGCTTACTGCGAGACTTTATTGCACTTGAGTGCTCTCACCCCCTTCCAAGACAAGACTGTGGGCTCAACACCACAACCTCTTCCAAACCGTGCAGGGTTTCCCCCCACATCGTCAGGAGACGTGCCGTCGTCTTAAAGGGCCGGTTTCAAGCTACAAGCCTAAATAAATATTTGGTGATTTTTGTGGCCTGGAGGTTAAATGTGATATGCCGCACAAATACCACAGATCCAAGGGTCATACATACTATCCAGCTTCTCAATATCTGGGTGGTGGTCGATTCAAGTGTAATATGCAAGCACAAAGTAATATGCAAATCATGGACAAAGTGCACAAATGTAATTTGACCAATACACTACCGCCACAAGAGTTGCATATATGAAAGGAAACATAAAAGGTTGTTAATATTAAACTGAGAGTTGGACGTAGCATTCTGTGTTTTTATTGGACAGCTGTGTTCATGACAGTGTTGTCGGAGGCCATAACCTAAGGCCAGGAACATTACATAAACCTCTCTAAAGAGCAACTGATAACATTAGCACTGCAAGTAAATCATAGCAACAGTCATGTCAAATCTAGAGGTCGTTGGTTACAAAGACCACATGCAATGCAGAAATAAAGTTACATTCTTCCTGCGATATTCCTTCTCAAGTGCTTTGGAACAATCTTCTTGGCAATGACATACATTTTATGCTCCAATATACTTTCCTTACAATCTCTCTCAAAATCCTTGGGTGTTTGGGTCACTTCAGCAAAGGTGAGCAGAGGATGGGATACCAAAGCATTTACCCGATGCTCCATGGAGGACTGTGCTGCATAAATCCCCCCCCCCCCACATCTGGCAGAGAAATCAAGAGGTGCTGCTCATTTCCAGCTGCTCTACACCTTTCATGCTGTAGAAGATGTGCATCGCTGATCCCTCTGAATAAATATATATCCTTGCACTTTTTGGAACCTAAGGGCTTGGAACGTATGCTCCTCCAGTGGGGACTGGATTCCAGAGCCATTTTGCCGTGGCCAAGAACAATACTGTAAACCAGGGAAATGTTTAGACACTGATGTCTCCATGGGCTACCGCCTTTCCATTTCTCCCCTGCTACTGACCCTCATGCTGGGTACATCCATCAGGAAAAGCAGCACAAAGCTTTTGTCTATATTATGCTAAATGTTCCCATGTTCTACATTAACCACGAGACACAGGTAGTGTAAAATTTCCAAGCAGGGCTTCCAAGATGGCAAGGAAACACACTGAGCTAAATACTATGGTACTTTCCATCCAGAAGAGGCAACCACCTTCCACTAAAAACACTGTCTCTCATCTAGGAAGAATGCAGCTCCATGCACCTAACAACGTAATCATATCTGACAGCATCAAGAGGTTTTTTGGGTATCCTTCCAAATTTGAATAAGCTGAACAATTCAAATGCTACATCTTGTAATAAAACAAATTCAGCTTCTCCATACTCCACCCACACAGTGATGATGTCTGCAGAACACATTTGAAGAGTTAATATGTTAATATGTATGACACGTCTGATGTATGGCTGTGTCAGTACCTCATGGACTGAATGCTGAAAAAAAAAAAGTTAATTCCAAGGGTGATAAGTGTATGCTGGCATGTATGAGGGTAACAGTCGAATGCTACCAAACCACCAAGCGTGATCTGAGGCAGCAGTGATGCCAGGCTCTAGTGTGAGGCAAACCTATCCATTTCAGTGGCATGTGAAATGAGCCACAGAGTCCAGGGAAATTCATAAATGTAGCTTGCAATAGTAAATGCAAACCAGATCGAGACTTATAACACAGTTTTAATTGCTTTGAGTTTACTGGAAAATTCAACCAAAGTGCAGTAAAATCATTTTAACTCATTCCACTGGTGACAGGACTTGTCTTGCAGCCCTGTGAAAGCACCTGATTACTGTGACTTCATTCAAGGTGGACTCATTTACAACTATAATGATGCTTTTTTTTTAATGTATTTTTTTTAAACCTTTTAAATGTTTCTAAATAATCAACTAAGCAATGAACAGACACTTAGGGATGGAAGTAACAAACTATATTCACTCTTGTTACTGTAACAATGTTTTCTGTGTACTTGCATATTTTGAGTATTTTTAAAAATCTATAATTTTACTTTTACTTAAGTAATTTGTATTTCAAGTATTGTACTTTGCTACATTTCAAGTTGCATCCAGAGTAAGAACAAAAGTCACATGAAAAAGTCCCTTGCAGTGCACAAGGCTCACAGAATGCTGTTCAGATAGGTGAGCACAACGACAAACTCTATGGAGTGAATATAGTCTCAATAAGATTTGTAAATGTGTATTACATGATTTGTAATTGAAGAACATGATTTGTAATAAATATGTATATTTTACTTACAGATTTTTAACTTCAGCTTCACAGATCTGGTCCTTTTCGCTTTCAAAAAGCTTCCTGCGCATTCAAATGTCTTTGTTTTCATTTACAGATTGTTAAAGTTACGCACGGATCAGGCTACTTTCACTTTCAGGGTTTTGAGACTATATTCACGCTGTTCAGCTACACAGATTCGTAAATGCATGCTGCGTTTAGGTGCTGGTGGAAAACTGGGACA